>LOND01001139.1:32219-71321 GCA_014220965.1 Paragonimus kellicotti
TAATCGAAAGTGCATTGCTTTGCCCAATCAAAATTTGAAAAAAAAACAAGAACTACAACTATTGGACTAAATAGAAAAGCTGACAAGCGGTGAAATGAATAACTGAGTGGATCAACATGATTTAGTGACTCTCCACATCGAGAAGTTTGTAGAATTCCGGCAAAATGGTGAAAAGAAGTATAAACGAGAAGAACCGTTAGAAACCCTCAAATTTAAATAAAGACAGGAGGTCGCAGGCCACATTCTATCTTCCTAGGGCTCAATTTCTGATAAGCTAATAGGTTGCTGAGCAGACCTATGGCAAAAGTGAACCACCCTCTCGAGTGATACCTATACCTGGAACAACTATTCCCATATGTGGCCAGTCAATGCTCACACCGAATTTACTGATCGTCCCCCTTTTATTAATGCTAATTTGAAAGCTAGTTACTTTCTAATATACCGCTTGGATAAATGTTCCATCAGTAAGCCCTATGCATATGTTCTCATGAAATGTACGTCGTCTGTTGCAACTAATTCTACAAATATATGATTGTCAAAATCACCTTATTGGATAGGAACGGAAGTCTCGTGAGTAATGCAGGACTCGTCGATTTACTGTAACAGACATAGACAACAGGCATATAATAGTGTGAATCAATCTAGGTTTTGCCCAAACACAGTTAACTCAGGAAAAATACAAGGAGTATATACCTTTTGCTTTCAGTTTAACGCGATGTCCACTAGCTGCGGACATATCGACCAACGGTTGAATAATTCGAGCTCCCAGTTCTTCGGACGCATGTAACTCAGTTCTGCTCAGGGGACGATGGGGGGCCGCTAAGGAGGAGTTGGACGAAACAAACCAATATTGTGGTTATTGATATGACGACAATTTTCCATTTGCGAGCACCGAATACACTCCTCAACTTTTGGTCTCGCGCCACTAATTCGATCAAATACTCCCATCAATGTGAAAATTCACATAAATGAAAAATGTAGAAATAATTCGATTACTTCGTAAGCTATTTCTCCAAATCACTAAACAAAGACACGATGAATTGGACAAGTCGGTCTTTAAATGGTCCACGATGTCAAAATGGACGCAAGAACGAATGGAATGGAGATGAAAATTTACTTAACACTCCACATCCAGGTGCTTTTCCATTATCATTTGGTCTGCTGAATAGACAAGTTTCTAGCTTTTATACTGATCCACTCACATACCTCAAGGTCTTTGAGCGATTCGCCGTGTTCCGACTAAGCTGCCATAAGAGTTTATGATGTAAGGGTCACATTTTAAACTGTGTATTCGCATAGGGAATATATTCAATTTAATTTAAAAAAAGGTTTTGCGTCAAACAGTCTGTTTCATCTCAGGCTGCCTGTTAAATCACTAAACTAACTGGCATAAGTACTCATTGCATTAGACATGGGTGTCACAAGTGTCATCGTATAATCGTTGTGTAGCCTGCCCTGTTAGTACTACAAGAACTCTGTACATGAATTCAGAATTGATGATTTCCCAGGCTTTTCAGTTCACTTCTTCAACCAGAAAAAAAGTCGTTTGCCAAGATCAATCCACAAAAGGTGATGATATGAATGTGTAATAATCACAAACACATTTGAAACGTTCATCACCATGCCTCAATGAGGAGGTAGAATTATTTCATCGCTTGAAGAAAAATTGACACTGAGCTCGCTGTTGCAAATTGACCTCTGGAAAGTGGACGGTCCTATTGAAATGAAGCATTCAAAGAAAGAATGTTATTTTTGATCTTTACTCCATACACACACTACAGGATGTCCGTTGTCATGCGGAGTACTGGATCAACTTTGAGTCAAATATTACCAGGTTGCGTAAACCCACAAGAGACTCTCCAAGGTCACTTGGGACTGCAAAACCACTGGTCAGTCTCACCATCACATCCAGATTGGTCCGATGGTTTCTGACACTGAATATATGACACCACAAATGGCTTATGTTGTGCCAATTGTGGATCCTCTCATACACCCAATATTCAGTTTAAACCTGGAAGAATAGGATTGGCAGGCGTGTAGGTGGAATGCTTTATAGCACCGTTGGTCCAAGGTGACTGGCAGGATGATAGGTTGAAGTGAAAAGTGTATCTCTTGAGAACAAGACAGAGAGATTGTCAAATGATATGTTCCGACTGGAATACCACATGTGTTATGAGGCTCGAACAAGTGAATGTGGAAGATGGGGCTTGAACTGTAGAAATAATCCGAATATAAATAAGTAGAGATTATCAAAGGTTATATAGGATGTGAATATTCTGGAGACAGAACTAGAAAAACTCTTCCAGAATAAACTATATACATATAAATAAGTTGATAACTGACACTAGACCATGGGCTTCAAAGGCAATCTGTGAAGATAGCAGTCCAACCGATTGGATTAGTAAGAGAATACTTACCGTATACTCGTAGGTTGGCTGAATCAGATACCTCACCGTACTGGCCCACCACACGAACCTCGTAGGTCCCCGCGTCGTATGTGGTCACTTCATCAATATGAAGGCGAACATCTCCAGTTTCAGGATCAAATGTACACGTATAATGTTGGCTCGGAGGTTGTTTGACCTTGGTTGTCGGGTGGCTGTAGTTTCAACTCTCTACCATTCAAAGACCAGTAGACTCTCAAGTCGGACATTCGATCCAATGGAGCGAGCGGTCGTCTGGTGTGTGGCAAATGAACTGCACACCGTAACATAGCCGGTCCACCTTCTTCCACACTCACGCTGCCCATGGGGGTGAGAATTTCAGGAGCTTGACCTCGCGGAATTAGTCTGGCGTGGACTACAACATCTTGTCGCATTTCGCGCTCTTCTGACTCCATCTCACGTAGATACTGATGTGAGAGTTGTCGCTGTCGACGTCTTCGTTCAGAGGTCGTTTCCAGTTCTTCTAACTCATCTTCCAACCGACTGGCATCCATCCAACGTAACAAACGAGTATACGCTTGTTTACTGATGCTTTCAGCAACCACGTGATCAGATGGTTCGTCATCTATCAAACTTGCTACAGAAGGACGTTTTCTTTCACTCATTATAGTTGGTGTGCTTCTCAATTCGGCCTGACTGGTTATAGAGGTTAGCCATGGATCCTTCAGAGCTTCAGCCGCTGTCGGCCGCTTTGAGGGATCTGGATGCAACAGACGTTTCGTGAACTTGATGAGTTTCGGAGACAACCGTTGTTTTTCCATCCGAGAAATATCTGGCTGAGCATCAACGTCACCAGTTGTCCTAAAATGCGGAGTAAGCAAGGACTGGTAGTAGAATAGACAACCTGGAAAGTGTGTAGTGATTCCCGTTAACTGAAAACACTCGGCCAGATGATACAACTGTTCATGTTGGGCCGTTCAGTTTTAATGCATTCAACCATAGACCATTTACGGCTGGGTGTACACAAGCCACAAGACTTCACAATAAGCAACATCGTCAAGTAACAGACCCTTAACTAAAGTGGTTGCATGCGAATACTGATATAATGGGGCTACCGTGAATGTCACAGCGCAATTAGCAACGTTCTCAATGGCTGTGGGACGATGATCCGGCAAGACTCAGGTGTCTGTTGAAGTGACCACAGGCCGAGTAGTTATAGGTTGACCTATGATCATTCGGTGCACAGATGTGATCAGTACAACTTTACGAAATTTTTTCGGGTATAAAAACCCACCATGACGATCGATTACAACAGACCATACGCGCACATAAGTAGTAGATATGAACCGATGAGCACTTGTTTTCAGCCAGTCATCGTCAGGCTAAACACACAGCGTTTCCGTAAAACCGTGTTGTTGGAGAAAACCGGACAAAACAAAAGATGAGTACATCAGTGGCGTCAAGTACGGCACGGCTGCTAATGGTCGTAACGCTTTGACATAATTAGACTACCAGTATGATACAGTTGGGACTGTGGCGGTTTATTTAGTCAAAGAATGGATGGTAGACTATGATAAGCGCAAAGTTTGTGTGCGCAAACAATGTTGGGTTATGCAATCGAATTCTGATCGCGCCGACTATAGCCAGAGATTACTCCCAGCAGATTAAGACTGGTTGCCTTTCTAATTATGACATGATGGCCTTAAAGCAAGATCATCAAATAAGGTTCGCTGCAACAACAACGTATGTAAACTTTATGCATTTAGCCTGATGATGAGTAACTGGAAACAAAACCCGTTTCCCACAATATGTTTGTGATACACACGCAGGGTATCCGTAAATATTTAACGAACGTAACATTGCGATGCTTGGCAATATGCTCTCTCTTGCACTAATTACCCCGTGATTGTAATACTGTATGTGAGAATTAAATGAGAGGATTTGGTTTGCCTGTTTGCCTTTAAATGGAGTGCATTTGAGCAGGCAAGTTCACTGTGTGCATGGCTTTGTTAAAAATGTGTACGCATGGACCCAATTGATTCAGACTGTGTTCACGTTAATATTGACACACGACGAAGGCTAGGAGCTCTAAACAGACCATTAATCCCATTTAGAATGTTCCTATTGGATCATCGCCGTGGTTACATGCCCAGTCGCTTGACCCAGAGAAATGATAAGAGACGCGGCAACACCGTTTATTGGAAGAGCGAGACAAAATTAGGCCACAGAGGCTCTAAATTTATAGGACGAAACGATTACCATAAATGGCCGACAGACAGAGCGAATCAAATGAAACAGTCATATATGGCAGTCAGGGTGTCAGAGCAAATCACGTTACAGGGGGCATCAGAAAGCAACGCGAGAAAACAGTCCAGATAGCGCACAGGCGTTCGACCGCACGGCTGCAATCTGATTGGCTGAGTGGAACCATACCACCACCCACGACCATACCATCCGAGCTGGGCCGGCCGATCGATGTGGCGTGATGCGTCCTGGCTGTTTCGTTAGGAGATGCGCCTCTTAGCAGTTCCTACGTGTACATCATAGTGGAGAGATAAGTAGAATAACTCACCAAAACGCACTTGTGAGACAATGAAGCTCAACACCGAGTTATATCTGTCGCTCGCGTTAGTGTAAACAAGCGTATATAGTGCATTCCTGTAGCCCGATAAAAACAGAAACGTTACACCCGAAGAGATCGATACTCGTGAAAACGAAAACGTGTTACATCAACTTCTTGATAACATGAACTTACATTTGATATAGTAATAGTCCAAGCGACCAAACATCTGAAGCAGGTCCAATTCGACGAGGTGATTGTGTCGTTTCGATACTAAGTTCCGGAGGCAAGTAGACCGCGGATCGGAATGTCAGCCGAACAGGACGTTCCTCGTCAGTCATTTGTGTCTGGCCGAGACCCGCAAGCGCTACTCGCCTTCGAGAACGATCCGTGTAGAATATACTTTCGGGCTGAGGAACAATAGTAAGAGTACACTAGTTTACGTACGAAGTCTCGGACTTTTTATGACTTCAAGGTTTCACATAGCGATAACTAACTGAGGGGAACAACACACTGTGCCTGAACAAAAGTCGTTTCTCTCATCAATAGGACATATTAACTTGTGTTATCTAATCAGTAGAAGGAAAATACTAACCAATGACCGACTATGTAAACGGTTGGTCATTCGTTGATGAAACTGGCATAGCAGCTGCCTCCAAACTCCAGTTGTCTAGGCCTTAATTTATGTCGTTGATCCATCTAGACAGACAGTAACTAACCGGTTTAAACAGCTAAATATTATAAAAACAACAAAAATAAGGTCGCTTGCAAATATCGTTACAATGGAGATAACTGCGACTTCAGAAGGATATTTCCTGTGAACATACCTGTACATCAGATCAGTTCAGGAACTAGTGTTCCTTGTAATCATGGCAACAAAAAGTTCAGCAAGATGGGTGACTCACCTGTAGTCCGAGATGAACCACTCCCGATCGATGCAGCTGTTCAGTTAGGTCAAGTAACTGTCGTAGCACATCTGCCGCCTTTGTCTCCGTCATTTTGATGCGTTGGCTGAGCTGATGCCAAAGCGTGCCTCCCGCTGTGATACTAGACAGAGAGGACACAGTCAGTGACAGCGTTAGGTTCTGGCAAACCAAGTCACTCATAGAAGAATTTTGTTTCAGAAACACATGCTATAGAATGCCACGAGAGTTTTGAAGTTGAGTGGAGCAACCAAGAGAGTTTGTAAGCAAGACTTTTTTATCGGACACATTGCTAACCGTAGCGTCAGGTACGAACGGACCAGAACAGGAGATAACAAAGTGAACATACACAAGAGGGACGTGAAACTGTGTCATTCGCTGCTCCCTCATGGTTGCTCCCATGATAGGGCTTAACAAGCTATTCTTTCTGGGCAATGACAGCTGAACACCAGTGTGTCAACGTAACTGCCTCAGCACAGCATAACAACCAGGACAAACTGGATTCGTAAGCAATGGGTGGTATTCACCTAGTGATGATTGTTCTTAGTAGGATAAGCGTTCAGTAATATCAGGGGTTTCTGTCACCTGAAGCGCTTATTCATAGACGTTAAGTTGTAGTTATCCTACCTTTATTCTCACTCATGATGAGATGCAGTTCGGGATCCCTCAAGTCAGCTGCCGCTATCTTGTAACTTCAGTGTAATTTTCGACCCAGGCTACCTGTTTTATAGGATTCTGTTCTGTAGTATGCCCATGAGAGTAAACAGAAAAATTCATCAGAGCACAGATCATTCCCATAAACCCTTTTAACTGCTCTATTCAGATTTGTGAGGTAATCACTATGTGGTTTTCATCGATGAACAGTGTTTGTTCCAGTCAACATGATTGCCACACACACATATGTCTCAGCAAGAGGAAGTTTTCAGTGACCCAGAGGAGTAGAAAATCCTCCCACAAACAATTTGTTTTACTATGCTCTGTTCCTCATGCATTAACAACTCGTAAATGGATTGAGGATAACACAACGTTACGAGTAAGTTGTAATACTCTACGTTTCAACCACTTCGGGTGGCCTTTCCGCAGGAGTGTAAAGAGCACGTGAAACATTGATGTGGCACAAGCTGTCATCTCATTCTTGGTCCCGAAAGCCTCTCACGTGGTTAAAAACCGGCAAATGCAAATGGGAACGTACCACTGGATGTTGGTTATAACCAACATCCATGGGTAGGGTCTTTATTCATGCGTACCCACATCTACCTCCAACGCTTATGACGTTGTTTTGCCCCATGACGTGATCCGTTCCGCAAAACCGCCAACTGGGATCATTCGTTTCCCCGGAGTAAGATAAGCCAATAAGGATCTCATGAGCGGCTAGAGTGTAATAAACCCACACGATCTGACATAAGTACTGAACAGACATTTATGGGTGTCGATAAGGGATTCGTAAGAACATTGACGTGTTAAACATCCAGTAAAAATACTCCAGCTGTAATAGTGATGATGGATTGTCCCACGCGATAAACAGACCATCGCACTGATACTACCTGGTTGCTTGATCTGTTGTGTAGTAATAGCCTACAGCACTGCTGTTTTGGCACGTTGCCTGGGTAGGTAATCACTACACGGCCTGTATTATTGAATGCCAAACAAGGAATAGGTAACAATCAGGGTTTGCTGGCTCTACTAGCATCCTACGATTACCTCTCCGTCAATTGCTAACGTATTTGCCAGTGTGTGAGGAAGAGAGTACCTGCGGAGCAGTTGTCTCCAGCATATAGCTTATTAGTTCATTAGTGTAGTACAACTATCCCTGTACTCCGAAAATGCGGTTACAGGGTGCTATTTCATACTGAGACATCACATATGCATACATATTTCTTTTATGTGACTAAGAATCGCCAAAACAAATACAATTTTCCCATGAGCCCATATCGAAAACACTCACTCTTCTACAATAGAAATAGTTCTTCGTGCATCTTGATAGGCTTCATGGAATTTGGCCAGTCCTTCATGTTGTATTCGACTGAGTAATTTTAATTCTTGTTCTGCACGCTCACGTCTCAAATCTGCAGACTCGGTTAAGCTAACTTGACTGATTTCAGAAAGTCTTGATGACGGACGCCGAGCGGCCAGAATATCCCCGTCCATTGCGCTCGCTGAACGTGGAAGCAAACCATCCGTACGTTCTCCTTCG
Source organism: Paragonimus kellicotti (assembly GCA_014220965.1). Lineage (NCBI taxonomy): Eukaryota > Metazoa > Platyhelminthes > Trematoda > Plagiorchiida > Troglotrematidae > Paragonimus > Paragonimus kellicotti. Next base: position 40,281 of record LOND01001139.1, read on the forward strand.
TATGGGTAATCCATTGCACTGGCAGATGACCTGATGGCTTGTCCAGACATCGTGTCTACGATTTTACCCAACCATTGTCTTCCGGTCGATTTTTCTAATATACGATATAGGCCGGCGTGTTTAGTGCTGTAATTGAACAAACATTAAAATCAGTTAGCAAACTCAGCTAATAACCAAACAGATAGACGGCTGAATGAGGTGCAAGCAATGAGACTGAACAACTTACCGGGCTAGCTCGCTGATAATGGAATAACGCGAATCGAATGGAGCATCAGCAAACCTGAATGCGTCATCGGTTGCGTCGAATACTAAAAGTGAAAATAAATTGCAGATGTTGAGTTCTTTAGGCAGATAACATATGCACCTGAAACTTTAAGAGCAGAATAATAATCTTATGAACTTAATAATCTAAGACCTGATTCCATCCTTCCTTCTCAATCCATACTTACCATCTGTGACTCCAAACGTAGGCAATCGTGCTGGTTCAGAAGGTTCACTGGCTGGTCCACACCCGTGCCAATTTTCCAAGCACACACGGAACCGATAAGTCACCCCAGGTTCCAACGGACTGCGGACGAGCAATCGTGTGGTGTCAGCTGGCGTTGTGCCTAATATGGTCCATGAAGCGCCTGGTGCCTCCCGACAATACTCGATTCGATAGCCGGTGTATTTGATTTCTGATTCCAACCTACTCGTTGATATTGGAATGTCCCAATCAATCACAAGAGTACCCGGACCATGTGGCCGCACGCGTGGTTTGTGCGGTCTGATATGAGGCTTGTCTTTAAAAATTGATGACAATACACAAATGAAACACTGGTAAAACATGAATTTTAACAAGTGTATTCAAACCTGGCTTCATACTGAATGCAAAAATGATTACTGGATAATGGCCTGCACAAAGTGTAGTAAGGAGTAGTCAAGGCAGCAGAGGTTTCTGACTTCCAGAAGGCTGATATCATTTCACCTGAATAGGTGCAATGTTATGGAACAAATTTGGACCTGTTAAAATGAATTCCGAGACCTAGACAGATACTAGTGGCAACGGTTCACTACATCATACATCATAGTCAATTGAGCAATCCATGAACGATGTAATGTTGGATACTGCACGACTAATTGTGTGACCGAGTTAATGAGACTGCATACTGCCACCTCATGATAAATACATTAATCAAACTCCTTCCTGTCTCTCCATGGCGATGATTGTAATATTCTGGCAGTTAGTCTAATCAAGTTGACCAGATTGTGATCCCTAATCTTACATTGCTAAATGCTTGAGACGCTTCACTGAGAGCGCTAACTGTGTTTATAACCAGCGGATGAAACATTCACATCACCCGAAGCAACGAGGCTTCCTAAAATATTTTTTTTATCCTTTTGGGCTTCTCAACTTGACATACAATGTGTGAGATTGAAATTAGAATGTGTCCCCACGTGTAAGTAGATATTTCCATCTACTCGTAATCAACAGATACCGAGGAGAAAAGATACAAAAGCCGAATCCAGTGCTTAAAGGTATGCAGATCGGTGATAAAATACCACACTGATCCTTAAGATAGTATGTAAGAAATAGTTTGTACCCATCCACAAAGTTCATGGTGACGTGGTTATTGGCATAGAAAAAAAACAACCGAACTGTTGACTTACTGGATAATTAGTCAGAGAAGTGACAGTGCTAGTTACTGGACTATGAACTTTTGCTAGACTATAGACAGAAAGATTCATGTGGAAAGAAACTAGTAGGAAAAAAAGACCGCAAATTCGGATGACTGTTCTAAGAAATCATAATTTATGCTTTTACATCATTCGGCTTGTTCGTAGTCATAATATGGATGTAGGTTAGATCGATCCTAAACAAAATTATCGCAGATTATAGGGATTTGAAACTAACTTGAACTTCTGATGTATCTGTATGATGCATGCAAAACAGAATGGGAATCTTGGTTATCAAAACTATTAATATCGCCTTTATCGTAATAAAGTAACAAGGAGTTTAGATGACAGCCTAACTGTATATTGCCGTAACAAACGTAAACATTGGCATACAGTACGTTTCTCTGTCCTCATAAAAGGTTTCCAGTCTCACTTATTACAGTATGTACAGATATACATCCAATCACGCACCAATCGAAAATGTTGATGAATTGTATGTGAATTAACGCTAGAACATGCATACAAACATACCAGCCACACGCAGACGTAGGTCAATATAATCACGCCCCGCTTGATTTTGAATCCACAGACGATAAAGACCAGCATCGGCCAAGCTGATGCTGTCCACAACAAGTTCCACCCAACGATACCCCTCTGTCAGACGCAGCTGAACTCGTGACTCAAGTGGTACGGTGTCGGCCAATGCGGGCATACTTGTCAGGCGCTCTAGCCACACTTTGGTGATCCATTCATGGCCTTGTATGTAATCGAAGTCCTCAAGAGGAATTCGGAACTGCCACTGATCGCCGTGTTTGAGTTCAAATTCGCGCGGAAACATGCTCCAGCCGAAGCGACTGAATCGAGGTACAGCTGTAGGGTTGTATAAAACGAGGAGTGAAGTAAATTTTGCAGTGTTTCTGTACTGATTTAATCACAGATCCGACTAGATTATGTAGGTTCATTTGCATCAGTCTGCCAAGTAACTTAAATAAGAATGACAAAAATAATGCGATTGCAGATTGTGACTTTTTATTGTAACAACGAGTTGATAACTGTAGTTTGAACATCAAGCGAACTACTCGGAAACTCACTTGACACAAAAACTTCCCATGTTACGGATGCCGTTTCGTAGGCGTTCCATGCACGGCACTCCAGCAGTCCTGCGTGTTCTCGTTGCACTCTGTCAATAACCAGCTCGTATACGCCAGCGCCAACTTGACCAACATGGTAGTTAGAAGATATACGATCGTCCAATTGAATGTGATTCAGATACCTGTGTAAAGTTTATTCAACGACGTAATTTAAGGGTAAGAAGTACAGTTGAGAGTTCAACTGAAACCTATGAAGCGGATGTTTGTTCTAATCGTCGAGCACACATAAACAGTGTATTAAAACGCTCATGAACAAAAGCTGAACAACTCGTAACATCATGTAGTACCCACGGTTCTTATAGTAACCGCATTAAAAAAAACGTCGACCCGAAACTCACCAAGTAACAGAAGGAGTTGGCTCGCCTTCGATTTCCACGGTGATGATGAGTTGTTGTCCCAAAACCGAATAGATTATACGATCGTCCTTCAGATTAAGGAACCGTATAGGCATTCGTTCTATGTGATGTACAAAAAAAAACGGAAATGCATCATTAAACCACGTCTTTTGATCGTCATTCTCAAATCCCGACACATCTTTATCACTTTCAATCTCAGTTGGATTAATCAGATAAAAGCAATGCCACGGTTTATATCAACAACCATTCTGCTAGTCGCAAGTCATCGCGTTAATCTCGATTCGATAATCAGGATTATGATGCGTTACATTAACTTGCGCTTCTTGTATTGCGTTGAGACGGTCACGATTACCTGTCTCAAGTCAGCATTATGTGTACAAAGGCTATTACGTGTAATTCTTAACCTTTCACGAACCGTATAATTCAGCACACTCCTCAACTCCGTTTTATGTTTTGCTTGGTTTTTTTAAATTCGTATTCCTACTCCATATATATATATATATATATATATATATTCCTGGTACTGGAGAGACTGTGGAAAATGATAATATCCACTACTGTCCGTCTTCGAACTAATCGGTTCGTGTTTATGAAAGGAACCAAAAGGTGTAAACCTTTTCGGTGCAGGCACAAGCGCTGATCAGCTTGATCATTGATCCTATGAAAATCGCATGGGACAAGGTGACTAAAATAATCAAACTGGATTAGATTCGTTCAGTTGTTTTGAAGGAAGTGGTCCCCCTAAAATCAAACAGTGAAGTATTTAACCAGTGCTGATTAAAATGTATAGTGATAGACCGTTTTGATGATGAGATCTAAGTAACACGCAGTCAGACATTTCATATATAAATGTGTAGAGTTGAAAATATCGACTTACTTGTCGGTGAAATAAGAGTAATCGCCTCGTGGATGGTAGCAGGTGTGCTCTCAACGTCGTCTCGTGTAGCAAAGATACGGAACTGCCACTGTTGTTTGTCCAGGTCCACGGAGCTAACAGGACGTCGTTTGGTACCTCGGATAATTTCTTGTTGCTCTACCAAGTCAGCCTTGGAAGTTAATTCATCCAGTTTGATACGAGGAACAAAATAGCCCGTGCCAACCAAGTCGGAAGTAACTGTCAACCAATCAGTTAGCAACGATCCAGTTGAAGAGATTGCTCTGGCCTGTATTTTGTACCGAATTCCTGACTGAACAGCTTCTGGGACTTCCGAAGGCAACCAGTCGAACTGAATGCCCTCCTCTCCTACATCTGTTTGAACTCGAGCACGGAATCGTCTGGGTGACGCCAACCAGCTGAGACGACTTGTTTTCAAAATATCACTCGCTCCTTCTGTTGTTACTGGTGCCGGTAAGTAAGCTATTTTGCTGCTACGAGTACCTGTTTGATCGTCCCATCCGACCAAACGAAATTCGTATTTTGTACCAGGGCGCAGGCCTACAAGCTCATAACTTGTAGTTGACCAGGGGACGTGGGCAACTGGCTCCCAAATTCCAAATCTGCGATCATCGACCGTACGTTTTTCTAATAATAACCAACCATACGTTGGTTTTTTGACGTCCGGTAAGTTCCATTCCAACAACGCTGATGCGCGTCCGACATGAGTCGCTACAAGTCTGTCTGGTACAATGCGACCAAGTTCAACTTCTACATCCATTGCAGACAAACGACGCTTCATAGTTGGCCGATCAGAGATAGGAACGTATTCTCCCTCTAGATCTTCCTTAGGCTCAACCGTTACCCAGTCAGATTGTAGGCCGTCATAAGAAAGAGCATAGCTCTGCTTCACAGTGTATTCTGGCGTCTCTGTCAACACAGTACGAACCCGAAACTGACTGGTTGTATCCAAAGGAACTAGATAATGTAGCGATCTCGTGCGACCAACTTCATACCACATACGTCTATGTGGTAAACGTTGTTCAATCACATATTCCATTTCATCCTCTAATCTCTGCCGATGGCTAACCTCCAACCCGACTGGAAGACGAGGTGCTGCCCAACTCAAACGACACATGTCCGACGACAGACGCACCAGATGAAGTGGGCCTTGTGGTGCTGGAACTTGGATTCTGTCCTGCAATATTAAATCCTTATCCACTGTATCAACTGATTTGGGTGCTGTATACAACTGGCTGGATTGTAGGGGTTGGCCATAGACGTCATCTCTGTATGGCAACACACGGAAGCGATAGGAGTGACCTGGAGTCAAACCGGTGATTGTGACTCCGGAGAACGGAGCCTGAACATCGGCCGCAGGGATACGGGTCACTGTACGCCAGCCAGTGGGAACATCCAGATTGAACAAGTCTACGGCATATCCGCTGAGTGGCTCTGTGCTTGGTAGCCATTTCAGTGAGACGGAGGCAGTGCGTGTTGGACGAGTGACAGGTTCAACAACCAGTTCTCCAGCCAAATGCAATAATGGAACTGCAGGGGAGAAGGAGATCAGTGGAATTAATCAAATTCGTGATCATCAAGCACTAACTGACAACCGTTATGGTTCATGCAGCGGAAGATGCATGATTCAACTGACAATAGCATTAGATCGTAATACAGACTGTGTGTTAGTCCTGACAAATCCCTGGCTAATCTTTATGACGTGGAAGTAACACGCACTGTTCTCGAATTCAACTGATCTGTCAATTAAGCATCCAAGAGACGAGCCGGTAGTAAGTGCACCAGTACTTCATTTGGAATGTGGTTTCCATGAAATGAACGTATTTGTAAACCGGTAAACATGTACAAACATTTCATAACCGGATTAGCTAACATCCTCGTACCATCATCATCGAATTGACCATATTACCTAGAGCGGTGACGAAGCAGTTAGTACGGGAGTTTACGCTTACCGGGGTAGTCAAATTTTGACCGAAAATTTTGTAAAAAACGAATGCATTGTGCAGCTTACACTCTTGTCCTTACTAAAAACTGCAGCGGTTTTTAAACAACATCGTTCTACTAACTAGCCTATCGAACAGATCTATAGTGAATTTGGGTTCACATGGGCAACGGATTCAGGGATTCCTTGCCTGGGCATCCTACCAATGACAGTTAACCTAGGCTGAAAAATTCAGTCCAGGTTAACTGTTATTTTGTCATTCAAAACACTCTACCACGACGTATTTTCAACATCTTGCACTGCACAAAGCTTTCAAGCGTAGACTATGGTGTCAACACGATTGGTTATATTTACGTCTCGTGAGTAGTAAGAGGTTTTAGTTTTATATAAATTGGACATCACTCACAATTTATTTGAGCCTACGCATTTTTAGGGACGAAATATCGCCCAACAGGTCCAATGGTCTGTGATTACGATTCACAGAGAAGTGCTGGCCGCTGGGTCGTCGATTAGAATACACAGGACAGTCTCTCGAGACGATGCGGTAGTCTCACCATTACTTGCAAACAAATAGTGGTTGATCGTTCACATATAATGATTCAATCGCGTCTAATGTGGGATGAGTGGTACGGCTGTCAACACGGTTACCTCATCAAAGCATGTTCGGAGTTCTAATTCCGGCTATGACAAAGATATACACCACTGACGTGCTCTGACAAGAGCAAAACTCGAGTATAGTGCATTTTGTCGAAGGAGGTGGCTATGTCTATGTGAATGCGACAGCCGCGATTGAGTGAGTGATGTCCAATTTATAAATTTGAAACATTCAAAGCTGTTGATAGGAGTGCTCAAATAACCTATGGGATTTTACAGTGTAGCGGTGCAATTTACCTGCTTCCATCTTGTTCATACTCCAAAGTTAAGTTGAAAACAAAGCTCAGATCGGATCCATCAAAAGCTACTCTTAGTGTCTTCAAACGAGATTCATGTTAAGAAGTTAACGATTTGTCCTTCAATGCATGATGGTACTCCGAATGTCATCGACAACATTAATACTACTTCATAACACGCACTTTTGCTGTGCTAACTACATGATGAAAACTTGCTGTACGTTGTTTGCGATGCAACCAAAGGCCTTATTACAACGCCTGCCCCAACTGGGGCTCTGATTAGACAGTCTATTCAAAACATGTAAGCTGTCATTGTTGCGTTAAAATACGGCGCCGTACTTACTTTTAGCTGAAGGTACTTCAAATGGCGCCGACTGGACCGGTTCACTTAAGACTGGTGGTGTTGTGTAGGCTGAACGAAGTCCACGCCGTAATTGAGACGTTGATGGAGTCCAACCCTCAGGAGTGCGTCCGACAGACATGATTCGGAAAAGATATTGTTTCCCAGGTTCTAAATCGACCGCTTCAAACCGCGTCTGCCAGGATTCCAAGTCAGCCAAATGTCTCCAGGCTGTGGATTCTCTTGGTGACAAGTCAGATATGGCTTGGTACTCAAGTCGATAAGCGGCAGGTGGAGTGGTATAGACTTGACGTGCCTGAGATGCACTGACTGGAGCCGACAAGTCTTCCCTCGCAGCTAAAGCTGGTGGAAGCCAAGTCAGCAATGCTCCAGTTCGTTCGGCACCCAATGGCGTAGCCCGCAGCCGCAGTGGTGGTTCAGGAACAGCTAGTTTGGAGAAAAACAAGAGCAACAGATAATGAAGAGAGAATAAGTAACATTCATGGCCACCCTGACTCATTCCAAGTAAAGTCAACTAGTCAAACAGAAAAAGGCACTCTGGACTGTATAACGGTTCGTTAAACGTCTAGCCACACTTAGACGCATAATTACTGATCTGTTAGTTTTACCTAAATAGAATAATTCCGTACATGATGACACCAATCGAGATGTACGTTGTTGGTAACACTGTAACGAAACAGAATTACATAAATATATCTTCATCGTTTAGATCTGCATGGACGTTCATGTTTTTGCATTGAAGTAGGACACCACGTCAATACTAACTGAGCATACTGTATAGCAAGCCTTGCATCTTCTGTTACATTGAATCACGTGGAGAAAATGGGAATAAAACCGATATCCGAAATCTGCAATCATGCGTAGTATGTTCACATTTGTTAAGAAGAATACATCTTCAATGTTCAATGACTATTGTATCTTCCAGTCTATAAGTCGATTTCCAAATCGACAGACATTGAAACAGTCGGTCGCGATTATTCATTTTGCAAAGTGCATCTGAACATTCAGAAAAATATACCAGTTCGTTGCAAATGCTTGGGAAAACCTGCTCATTGCGGTGAGACAGAATGGTGAAGTGGTAATCACTGGATCTCTATCAACATACCTTATCAGAAATCCCAAGTTTGTGATGGCTCCTTCAACCGAGATAGCAAGACATTTATTTTACGATGACGTTTGCAGGTTTTTTGCCATTTTCAAAGGGTTATAATGCATCATTATGATTGAAATAGAATCTAATTACTAAATGCCACTAGACAATCACTCACATAGTCGCTCAGCGTCTATTCGAGGGAGAATCACTGGATGGGGCAGTAGTGCTGGCTCACTCTTGGCATCCGCTGTCTGAGTCAAGACTCGAAAATGATGAACTTGATCCAGTGGTAGACCGGTGATTCGCATATCATAACGACCAGGAACTGTTTCAGCACTGATAGCCGCAGAGCACCGACCAACGGGCCACCACTGCTGTCTTTCAGGTTGCCAGGATTCAACCACAAAATCCGCAACCGAACGTAAAGTTGACGGCATACCAGCAGGAGGATGCCAACGCAGAATCACATCTCCCAAATTCGAGTCCTTTAGAAAGTCATCTTTTGAGGGTTTCGTTACAGCTACATCAACCAACTGGAATCGCTCAGGTGCAGGTAAGGCGAGTCCTCCGTACACGGGTGGTGTAATATGCATCGCAATGGGGGACGGTGCAGTCACTGTTCGATAATCAGTTGGTGCCATACGGATGGGCGCTGCAGACGGTGACACCGGAGTCCAACTGACAATATCGGATTCCAAAAAGTTACCGATATCCAACTGACTTATTGGCGCTACACGAAACTGATAAGCTTCCACACGTGGAATGCTGACTGTCGAAGCTGATTCTGGACGATATCGACCAATTTCAAAAGATGGTCGTGACCGTGGCGCACGATACTCATCACTCGTGGGACGATAGATAAATGTTTCTTGGCCGATAGGCAGTGTCCCTATCGGATGCCAGCCGAAGTCTCCAACACGTCTAGCTTCTAGTAAGTAACCGATGTCAGGTGAAACAGTCGTTCTATGATCAGAAGTTATACTGCCCAGGCGTGTTGTGCGAGTTGTTAGTCCTGGCCACTGCAATTTGATCCTTGGAATTTGATCAACATGATATTCTGGTAAAAGATGAGCTTCTAAATAGCCAGGTTTAAAACGCGGTAGACCAGTAAGACTGCGTCGTCTTGCAGTTGGAATAATGAAGGGTTCAACCCGAGTTACCAGTGGAGCGCTCATTCCAAATTCATTCTCTCCGCGCACTCTGTACAACACTGGAGTGGGTTTATATCTAGACCATTCGTCTTCCACTGCAGTAGATCTATCACCTGATTCAGTTCGGAAGCGTGAAGGCGGCAACAGCGGAATGTCGGCTGAGGTGAAAGTACCTGGTACACGACCTAATTCAATCCACTGTGAACCTGGTTTGTCCGCCTCGGTAGCTTCAATGACGTACGTAGCTGGACGTATCAACGGTTCCTCTAAACGATATCCGTCGGTTGTAGACGGTCGCCACTCCAAATGAACACCTGAACCATGCGGCAACAGCTCAGATCTAAGGGGACCTCTTGGGGCAAGCGGTAGTTGTGGTGGATACGATGTGCGAGAAGAAGGTCGGCTTGAAACCTCGGTGATCTCTTCAACTACAAGTGGCTGAGATGTCTCCAGTGGACTACTTGGTCCCATTAGATTTACCGCTCGAACACGGAAGAAGTAAGGAAGAGACTCCTTTCGCTGTAACGATGGTGCTGGAATCAGTGCTGTGGTCTGCATCCCCGGCACTGTTAAAACCGGTACCCATTCATGCGAAGTACTTGTAGTTGGGCCACCACGACGTTCTATCACATATTCCGTGATGGGCAAACTCCCAGTATCTGTAGGGGCATGCCATGTGAGCTGAACTGCTCGGTCTTCAGTTGACTCGGGTAATGGATGTGCAAGCAGACTTGTAACCGAGCTATCCAAGTCATAGTGGTCCGAGGCAAATGAGGGTCTTCCTGAACGATAAACTGGAGCGCGCGCTCGTACTACTTCAGCAATCAGTGGACCTTTAGGTCTTGATGGTATGTCTGAAACAAAAAAATAATTAGCAGCTGACGTCTGGAAACGAGATGATAGAATAAAAGCCACTGTATCTGACCTTGTAAAATCGCCTTAATGATACACAAATATTACACATGTTTTTTTTTAATCCTACTAGTTGATTAAACTCTCCGCAAACAACATATAACAGTTAGAGCATTTTATACAAACGTTTTCGTAGTTTCACTCCCAGTATCTAAAGTCATGCAACCTCCCGTCCAATCAGAATTATGAACCGCGGTATGAATATAAAATAATAACCACTAATTTTCAAAAGTGTATTGATTAGTTTGACGTAATAAACGGCCACACGGCCGTCATAGTTAATCCGGAAGAATAGGCCCAAGTCAACAGGGCAATGTTCACACTTTATTAAAGAATGTCAAATCACGTAGTAATGTGACAAATGAGCAAAAATATCACAACTGACAAAAGAACTTTACTTCACACATGAAAATAAAGTCTAATTTCTCAGGTGTTTCCGTGCAACTTTCTGAGGCTTGTATGTTGCACCATTTCAGACGTTAACCAGAAACAATAGGCACCAGTTAAAATAACCTCAGACAAATGTTGTGTTGCCATTTCCGTCAATGTCCGTTTTTTTCCTGACGAGTTTGGCGTATGAACTAAAGTGTACTCTTTTCTATTTGATGATGTGTATGTTTGATCTGTATACTGGAGATTCACTGTGTACACACATTGATCATGAAATTTTCTCACCTCCTACTGTCTATATTTTATTGTAGTCGGGTTACCTGATGCCGAGCGTTAAGGTTGAACAAAATAAATGTCCGGAAAACAGGACATGTACAGACTGATTGCTTCGAATTAAATGTTCTCCCAAGTACTAATCACTTATTTCGAACATGTATTGTCTGAGTTTAACCTTAGTGGAACAGATATTCCGTACAGAATTAAAGAAGGACCGAAATCTAACACAGGATAGGTAAACTTGAATTTTTTAAGGCATGAAAACACACAAAAAACACGATTAACCGTTTTGATGCAAGCACAATTAACTTACCAAACGGCGGTAGTAATCGATAGGGTGTCACATCTGTTACAGGAACTAATGCTTCCCCAAGACTTGGACGTGCTGCAATCCGCAATTCCATCCGCTGTCCTGGTTTCAAATGGTCAACTGTAAATTCCATCGAACTGGGATAGGTGGGGCTTTCGAAACCTCTTCCAGTAATCTGTTTTTCCGGTCGTATTGGTCTCCAACTGAGATCACCTGGCCGTCTGACTTGCAAGTGATAATCTACCATTGGATATAAGTCCAGCTTGGCCGTCAGGTCTGCTGATGGGACCCACCTAACTCTGGCCACATCCGGTCCCTCGGGACTAATGATAAAACGTTCAACTGGCAGATGTGTGAATACGTCTTTGGTCACCGATGTTGATGTGTCTGTCTCTGTGGGCAGACGGATGGCGTCGTGCGTCGAGACAATAGGGCCAATTCGTCTTCCGTAAACAGGTGCAACACCAATAAATAGATCCTGACCTACCGGTAGTCCAGAACGCCGGATATGAGTCGTTGTAGTTAACCCCGGCACTCTGTCAATCTCTCGCCACTCATTCTGTCCTAATTCTCGTGCATAAATAGCATATTTTTCCGGCTGTTTACGCTCCCATGGTTCGTGCGAAGTTTCTGGGTGGACAGGTGGACACCAAGCAACCACCACTTCGTCAGTCCCTTTGAGACTTGGGGTCGGTCTGAAGAGACTAGCGCGAACTTCTGACGGTGCAGACATAATAACTTTATCTAATTCAACTGGACTAGTTAAGTCTCTACGCTTTGGCAAGGTAGGTGGCTGAATCGCCAATGGAATTGACAGTACTTCCTCCACCTTATCCGATACGACGCGACCAGTCATACCGGGTATTTCGGTGCCTATTGTTCGAACACCAATGTGAACAGTTCGTGATGGCTGGTCCAAGACACTTGACGGTAACCTCAGACTAGTTTCCGTTATACCCGTCCTTCCTAATGGATACCACCGATCGCCGTACGGGGCTCGGTAGAGAACTTCATAGCCAACACCACCGCTTGTATCGTATGGTGGATGCCAAGTGACATCAAATTCCTCCAGTTCCGGCGTGTGAGGAGCTGGTCTCTCCGCAGGCATTACCTTACCCACCGCTGGGACGATTCGGATAGGTCCACGAGGAGGCGCTATTGGGAATGTCCCATCAAAGTAGCGTGATGCATCAGGTACACTGCTGGGTGTTAGCGGGCGTTCAAGCATTCGAGGTGATCGGTCTAAAGCTGATGGCCAAACAGATGCGTATAATGGCTCACTACGACCAAACTCGTTCTCAGCTAAAATTCGGAATTCATAATCCTTCGGCTCGCCCGGGAGCACGCTAACGTCAGGGCCGAACAGTCGCCTTGGATAACTAGGGGTATATGTGTCAGCAGATGTCTCCGGATATCTAGACAAAGCTGATGAGGGTCTAGATGCGAACATAGCACTGTATCTGTCTGGGATGTCTGGTTCCGGACCAAAGACAACCTTCCAACGATGGTCAATAGTAGCCGGTAGACGTTTGAGTAAAGCCCATACCTTCTGATCCCGACGCCTAGCCTCTATGGCATATGCTCGAATAGGACCCATTTTGTCATCTGGTTCTTCCCGGATCATGTGAGATGGCTCCCATCGGAGTTCTAGCGCACGATAGGCAGCTTCGACAGCAGACTGCAAGCGTACAGTACTATCATCTTGTGCAGCAGAAGGTCTTAGTTCCAATGGTCCAGAAGGCTTTGGTGGTGGCAAAGGCATCTTATGTACACCACGTTCTCTAGCAAGACCAGGTCTGACGCGTGATTGCAGGGTAAGAGGTGAACTAAAACCGGCCATATTTTGAGATCGAATGCGAAATCCATACTCCACGTCGTCCAGAAGATGTGAAACATCTACAAAATGGACATCAGCAGGCACCTTTTTGAATGGAATCCACTGCTTAGACTGTGAGTCCCATTTCTCGATCATGTAAAAATCAATGGGCGCAGTAAATCGGGATGGTGGTCTCCACGAAAGTCTACAAATTGACTGTTCCATGCCCGGTCCGCTTGAAAGGTCAGCCCTGAAATTACTCGGTGGTGGTGGCGTTGGTGGCAGCCCTGGTGTTCCAGGACGTGGCGGGGCTGTCGATGTTACCGGTATCGAATCTCCCACCCGATTGAAAGCGGTTATAGTGACACGATGCACATGACTGGCATTCAGTCCGTCAAGACGTACACTGGTCTGATTGGGTGGCACGATGACCTCACGATCCTCATCAGCATCAACATCGTATACGATCAGTCGACATCCCAAAAGCTTCGAACCACCGTCGTTACTTGGATTCATCCAATTAACATCCATGAAGCCTTATGTAAGATCAATTGGTGCGAAAACGGGTGACAACTCTACACCCCAAACAGACGATGGAACCGTAATGTTGCGCGATCGAGGGTGAATGGGGGAGTCCATTTGTAAAGGCATACCGCAAGTTGTTCCACTAGAATCCACCGGAATTACTCGGAACCACCAACCAGCATCATCCTCTGATCGAAGTCCAGTGACTGTATACTCTGTTGAGCGTGGTTTAACTTGTCCGATCGAAATCCACTTGGATTGGCTTGCGTCCCATTTTTGAATGTCCAATGATTCTGGCTTTCGCGCGTCGTACGGTTCGGTGATCAAGCTAGGCCAGCTTAAGCGAACTGAGGTTGGACTTAGTTCTTCCGCGATCAACTGACTGGGAAGCAGGACACCACGTGTTGGGGTCCGTGTACTAACACGTGAGGGGATTCGGTCAGTGGGCGATTCCGGAGTCCATATCATGTCGCGATCAATCGAACGTTGACTCATTGCGCTACGACGACCTAAAGATGACGTAATATCACGACGCACCATATCTTGTGCAAACTGACGGCGTTGACGGATGAACTCCTCTACCTCCGGGGTTCCTGCATCGATCCCTGTTATTAATGCCAACTCTAAACTGAAATCACTTTCGTCCATCAGGCTTGGTAGACGAGGTCTAGGAACCCGAGTTGATACCGCGGGATAGCCGGATGTACTTGGCAATGTTTCCCATGCTTTTGTTGTTTCAGATGAAGTGTACGGACGTAGCCAGGATTCATCCATTGGCTCCTGTAAACTGAACTCTGTGGGCGCCGAACGTACAGTGTCACCACGACTAATGATACGCATTCGGTGATCTCGGTCCAAGGCGGCAGGTGCAGCCAAAGTTACTTTTAGCGGTCCGGATTTCGGAATATCAATGACTGGTCTCCATTTCTGTCTTTCTGAATCCCAATCTTCAATGCTGTACCCACGCACCGATTCTGCTCCCACTCCTTTAGGTGGAGTCCATTCCAGATCATAACCTAATCCCTTTTCCTCGCGTACACGTACTGAGGGAACAGACGGTACGGTCTCTTTGGAAGCGCTTGATTCGGGGCGACTGACAGAAGGTGGACTGGCTAGAATCACACCCGTCATCACTGCCTGACTGACGCCTTCTGGATAGACAGTCGACACTCGGAACTTGTAGCTGCCGCTAGACTTGGGTGCAATGGACTGGTGCACAAAGTTAACCTGAGAGCGATCAGTGATAGCCAAGAAGTCCACCGGCTCCCAATCTGCGATACGTGAATCGTTATCCAGCCGTTCGATCTGGAATCCTGTTGGTTGTGTTTCAAATGATAGAACAGGGCCATATTCCCATTCAACTTGTAAAATAGGCCGAGTTGATTCCCGTTCTTCCTCCGACTGTGGCAATCGACGACCGATAACGCGCTTTGGTGGAGCCAGTTTGACACGTTTTACATAGCTGTCCTCCGCTGTTAAAGGCTGGCTCGTTCCCTCTTTGTTTACAGCACATATTCTGAAGAAGTATTCTCGATTGGGTTTAATTCCGGAAATCACATAGCTTGGTTGATACTTATGCTCAGGCTCGGTAGCAATCAAGTGCGATTCAGACGGGTATGGTTTCCAGTTGAATGAGCGACCTTCCCGAACTTCCAGTTGATAGCCAAGGATTGGTAAACCACCTGTTTCTGATGGTGGTGACCAGGTCAATTCGAGAGAGCCCATGTCATCTGGCAATTCACGAACTTTGAGCGGACCACGTGGCGGACCAGGAATATCTGCAATAGGATAACAAAACAGGGTCGAACATTAGGAGTACAGTGGGATACTTTTTGCAATCGTCTCGTGATCGTGAGAAAAATGAGCGCACTATAACAGACGGTTGAGAGAAGAGGAGAGTAATGGCTGTTGACCAGATCGTCTTAACCTTTTCGGTATTCCAGAGAACGGTCACCGACAACCCGTTGCTTACTTAGTAAAACAAGGAAAGCGTTTGTTCTCAGTTAGTGTAAATTAAAATGGGCAAGTAAAAATCAGACGTCAGAGAATATTTCTAGTGCATCCTTGAAAAAAAAAACATTGTTCGATCGTTGAAAGTTAAAGAGAAAAACGACTGCTTATGATTTGTACTTCAAATAGTTTTCTGTTGAATTTAAGGCGTTAGCACATAAACTCGAATTGCGTAAAATGACTCAAAATCTTTATACTCGAAATCACTTGCAATGAGGAACTGTGTCATAAATAAAGTCTGGCCGCGTCATTGTTGAGCTGCCTGATACCTAAAGATTTTGGAATATTTGATTTCTTGGATGCAAAAATGTGAGACCAACAGCGATGGAGACAGAGAATGAACAAAACAAAGCTACGAAGCTGATGCGTACACGATGAGAAAGAGAATGGCATGTTCATATATCCGACGTATTAAAAACACCAGTTGCTATGACATTTCATTTCAAATTTGCACATCAATGGAGCATTTGTATACACATACATACGTTTTGGGTAAAAATATCTTCTCCTAATAATACGGTGTAAGATACTTTTAGCTGGTTGCATAAGACGTACAAAGCGCGAATGTGGGAAATACACTAACTATGTGTACGGTAGGTTAGACCGTTGGTTATACGGTCCAGTCAGATGAATTGTTCACACGAACTAGGACGAACTGATACCTTATATGCGTAACGCAATGGACAAATGATAAACGGATCGGCAAAAGCAGCCTAATCGGTACGGATGCTGGCATGTTCAAGAAGTTGCACACCACATCTCTTGAGGAAACTTGATGAGACCTGTTCACACAGTCATGCTTTTATGGTATTCACCCGTAGGAAGTGAACGCAATCGTAGGAAACATACAACGTGGCATGAGTCTGACTCATCTGATTAATTTTTATGAACATAATTGTGGAATCAGAAGATTGGAGCACGGGTATCAGGTCTCTGAGTTAAACTTTGTTACAACGATAGGGAACAGCTGTAACAAGACGGTTCGACACTTCAGTAGATTAAACAGCTCAAATGCATTGAGACAGCGATCAAATCCACTACAATACTGATACATTTTTAGCTCACTTAGTAACCTGCATTTTATTGCATAATTCAAGTCCCATTCATTCTCGGATATATCCCGTTGTGACATGCTTGACAGGGAGACTGTTCCCGTCGATGGTAACTTCAGCGTTTCACAAACCCGAACTGATTGTCTTGTTCTCTATATAGGTGACTAACAAGTGAGCATGAACCAGGGCTTGAACAAGTGATTTAAGCTACAGCCTATCAGAGCAATCTGCGGCTAAATTTCACGTTTATCAAAGGATGCTTATTATGCCCTGTTGCGTTTTCCTGGAAGATACCAAATGGAATATTTAGTCCATTTTAAGGGTGGGCAAACGTGGTCACACCAAAGGGGTTCCATTGTTTTTCAAGAGAGCTGATTGTTGTTATTCGTTGGAATTTGTTGGATTTATCATTGTTGTCTTAATGTGTTTAAACGCTATGCATGGACGAGTTACACAATTCGGTGGAGTACACGTTCCAATCAAAAATATGTTGCCCTCTCGGACCTTATGGAACATGCTTACTCAACAGGTCGGAATGACAACACAACCTTGAAGCTTAATCTATATCAGAAAGATGAACGTTCCTTCAACTTCGCACAGAACTGTCCTGATGACATTCAACGAGGATGGACGTACCAGACTTGATGTGTTGTCTTGATTGACCACTTCAACGGCACTCACTCAGCTTATCTTATCTAGGATAGCGCTTTGACCAACATGTCACACGTAATGAATCAGTGTTCAGCTTCACGCTTAACTATCATGCTGAGAGACTCAAATGGGGTTTCAGCCAGCAGACAAACAACAACTTACTAAAACTATACACCTGCAAAGAATGTATCGCTTGCTAGATGAAGTTCAACAAAAGGACAATATTTTAAATGCAGATATAAGTCCGTACAGCCGCCTAACAATGTAAAAATACAATGCTTCGTAATAAATGAGCTAGTGAGAAATAATTTCTCCGGACTTTGCAATCCCACTGTTCTATTCTTCTGACATATAGGTTCATTACCCTGTACTTGGTTATTCGAATAGGACACCAAAATTTCGCTCAGTTATCGAATGGTACGATATGTTAGAGTTTTCATCGTGTTTGACGTGGCACAGCAAACGTATAGAAACTACGACTACGTTGTCATGGTTGCCTTCGATCACTGATACATTATTGTGTGTGCATCAGAATTAGGAAACCAACGTTATTTAGGGCTGATTAAACAAGCATTTCAAACCGACAAACTCAAAATTAAGGAATACAATATGATGAGATACTTCCTGACCGGCCCGTTAAGGTTACCTACCTGTTGCTTTCGAAGGATGTATGTTAACGTGAGTATCCAACGGTTCGGACAGACCGTTTTTATTCTCAGCCACCACACGAAATTCGTACACAGTGGCTTGCATAAGATATTGAACAGGGAATGTGAGCTGCTTTGCTGTGGCCAAGCCTACAGTTTCTGTTAGTCGACCAATCTCCTGCCAGCTGCGTCGATACATTTCACGTTTGTAAATCCGATAGCCTAACAATGGGCTGCCACCGTCACTCGCTGGACTAGACCAGGATAACGTGCACCCCACTTCGGTGATGTCGTAGGCTCGGAGAGGTCCAACTGGCTGACTTGGTACAGCTAGAAGAATGGTAAAATAGAGTGTAATAGCAGTGCATCATAAAGCAATAGATTTGCTCCTTGTGATTACGGGAGCTACACCAACAGACGCAAACAATGACAGTCAGAAGCACTCAACGTACTTGTGATTGCTTCGGGTGAGACCGGTTCGGTGGTAGAAATAATTTCACCTTGCCCAGATTGGTTCACGACCGCCACGCCAAAATAGTAAGCCCGATCTTGGCGCAATCCACCGACAACCAGCCGGTTCAAAAAGTGATCCACCTCACCGACTAACTGCCAATCAGCTCCAGTCGGTGTAGTTGGACGAACAAACACACGGTAGCTGTCAATGGCTAAATGATGTGGACGACCGGGTCCGTGATCACGCCGACAGTCGTGTGGAACCAGCCACTCAACCGTAACGCTGTCTGTTGATGTGCCAACCACGCGAATCCAGTCGGCTTTAGGTTTGCAACCTATATCGGAAGCAAACACTTTCAGATTAGTATTAAAAGATTTTTCTACGAAAACACGCATTCTTGAGTGACCAAATTACTACGTTAAGATTGATTTAAAAACATACGCTGCTGTGCTCTAAAAACACTACAGCTAGAAAATATGAGCGGTTAAACATACATTTTTCGTGTAGGATACTCACGAGCAGGTTTTGTACAAAGTAAAAGAGACTGACAAGTGCACATTTTACCACCATATAGTATTGACATTTAAAAAAACCTAGTGGATACAACATGGGCTCATGCGAGTTTGGACTATAAACTTTTGAAGCAACCACTCACTTTCATCTTCCGGCATTTCGAAAATGTCTGATTCAAGGAAAGGCCCAGTTCCTGCTTCATTCACTGCAGCGACGCGAAATACATAACGCTGTGACTGCATTAGACCGGTTACCAGAACAGTAGTTGGAGCCGCTTCCTCTAAATCCACACTCGGTTCTACTTCCTCAAAGCTTGCCTGTAGCCCACCGACTCTGTGCCAACCGGGGGTGTTTGCATAACGCATTTGTGTGACGTAACGCAAGATGGGTAAATCGCCAGTATCCTTCGGTGGTCGCCATGACAATCGGGCTGAACTGTCCGCCTTGCTTGGACCCTTCTGAACTTCAGAAATATTGATCGGACCAGTGGGTGCACCGGGTGGACCGAATGGACTGGTAGCAATCACAGGTTTGTCTTGTTCTAATGGTGGTCCAGCTCCCGCACGATTTTCCGCACGGACACGGAACCGATATTCACCACCAGGTTGTAGGCCAGAAACCTGGGGACAGAAGTTAATGAACGTTTTACATCTTTTGTGTGTTTCTGGCGGGCAGTGTCAACGAGAAATTTGTGATTTATGGGTATAAAGTACTTACCAAAACATTGGTTCCTCTCTGGGCCGACTGCCGCGTGACGTATGCCCAACGGGCTTTCTTCCCATCGTAGCGTTCAACAAGGTACTCCTCTGGGGCACCAAATCCATGTGAACCACCTGTTTTGGGAGCAATCCAGTCGAGTTGAAGTTGTCCAATTCCCACTCCACGGGCCTGGAGTGGACCAATAGGAGGTCCTGGAGGTGCGATTGGCGACGCTGGTCTGTAGATCTCCGAATAGAGTGGTAGTCCGACTTTACCCGCTTCATTGCAAGCGGATACTCGAAAACTGTACAAACCGTCCGGAATGAGTCCTTCGACACGTTTGCTTAATCCGGTCGTCGTGCCAATCGGTTGCCAGTAGTCACCAGCTTGATCGAGGCACGCTTCGACCACATACTCCTTGATAGGCACGCCTCCATCGTCGATTGGTGAGCGCCAGCTCAAACGTACGGCATTATCGCCATCAGGAAGTAGCCTAAGAGGGCCTTCCGGTTCAGAAGGATTAGTGGCCGGACGACAAAATGAAATCGACTTTTCGGTTTCTAGCCATTCACTGGGTCCTTCATCATTCAAAGCACGAACACGAAATCTATAGGCCAATCCTTGTTGTAATGCTCCGACAATGTAGCTGGTCGTGTCTGAAGGCACAGTAGTCAGAGGAACCCACCCAGCAGGATGACCAACATCTTTAATTTCCAATTGATAACGCCTAACTGGAAGACCACCATCGTCCTCGGGGGGTCTCCAGCTAAGTTTCATTGATGACTCAGTGATATCAGAGCAGGTAAGTGGTCCCAAAGGAGCATCAGGAACACCTAGAATAAGTAATATTTAAAAAAAAATGGAAGAGTGACTATGGGTCGTAAGCAGCAAAAATATTCAAATCAAGATAAAAAAAATGGACTAACTGAGCACATTATTTAGGTATGAATGAAACATAAACTCACTGTAAGGCGCTTTTAGCACTATAGGTTCTGAGGTCAACGGTTCGCTGGATCCAACAGCATTGTATGAGCATACATGGAATACGTACTCCACGCCAGGTTTCAGATCGGAAATACGTGCAGACAGTTTGTCAGGTCCTTCGAGGCGCAAAGGATGACCAAAGTGAGTGCGTCTCTGACCTTCCCGCCGCTCGACAACGTAACCAAGTACAGGTTCGGCATATTCACGGATTTCTCCGACTCTCAACGGCGATGGGTTCCATGACAGTTCGACTACATCACCCTCTACATCATGTTTGACCGACTCGATAACTTTAACAGAGAGAGGTCCCTCCGGTGGAAGTGGTTCCGTTTTCACAAACAAGCGAATTGGCAAAGAATTTTCACCTGCTGAGTTCTGAGCTCTTATCAGATAGGTCCCAGCATCAGCCAGGCTAACATTTCGAAGATTGACGTAGAAGTCTTCCCCGAATTGTTCAATACGACAACGTCCTAGAGCAGAACCAGTGAGTTCCTGTCCACTGCCGGTTTGAAGGCTGACCGTCGCGCGTGTAGAGAAAGTGACACGAACTCCAACACGTAAATTATTCCCGGGCCGTAGGCAGTATTGATCTCCCGTTAACAATTCCAGTCCAGGTGGTTCTAAAAACAAGCCAAGTCGTGTAAGGTGTACATAGAAGTTTGGCGTATTTTCATAGTGACAACTGATAGATGGACAGTGTGACTGTCAAATGTGCTGATTCACCCAGACTATATCGGACCGAACAAATTTTCGTGAAATACTAGTTTCCTTATCACTTGCATGCAGCATAATCTTTTAATTCTTAAAACTGTTTTATAACTATGAATACCGGGTGTAAGCTAAAGAAGTTTTACTCCGAATCATCGAAGAATAATAACAAACTTGACTTCTTGATGAAAGTTTCCAGTGCAAGTCAACCTTTACAAAAAATTAAAAAGGTCAAGAGCTTTACCGATTTCAATACATTGTAACCAGTGGCATAACGATCTTTTCCTACACCCCAGGGCTAGCAAAATACGTTTTTGCAACAATAATGAACAGTGAAAGAGATCATTTTAGTAATACATATGACACTTTAGCTACTGACTCGAGTTCCCTCAATTATACCCCAGACTTAGACTAAGAAATAGCTGTTGCTACTCGCAAAGTCAGTTAAGTGACCGGAGGGCCTCACTGATCTGCGGCGAGAAGAGGGACCGCACGACCTGCACGTAGGAAATTAGTTATGTATCCGTGTGCATTTAACAGTTACAGCCACAACGTTATCACAAGCAAGCTGAGAGTAATCGTCCAAAATACTCACATTGCACTCAATAGTATCAAAATAATGCTATTAATTTAACGAACAAAACTGGGTGTTCCAATTTGTAATAGAACTACTGTCGGATAGCCGAATGACTCTTTGATGGATTTTACTACTAACAGGTTCGAGTAGCACAGAAGGAAAGTGTGAAAAATTGGAAATCGCCATTCAACCATTTTCTTATCCGAACATGGACGAGATTTCTATATCGGCTAGAATAACCGAATGATAATAATTGAAACAACTCAGATCGTACTGAAAACTATAAAAGCCCTAAGGCTATAGCCGGTCAATCCTAGTTGCACAGGTGTAGGAATAATGTTCTGTTACTGCTCGAGTTGGATGATTTTTAGGATGCTAGGGATATATGGAAGATTTGCTGACTGTTACATGTAAAATGTTCTCATTATTGTGTAAAACGAATAATATTTCTCTGTGATAAACAAGAACAATGCTCGGTAAACAAAGATTTTGTTAATTGTTGTATTTCTGGTCAACATTTCCGACTCCTTCATGAATACCCGGGGGAACGGTGTATACACCCAATACTCGAGTGCTCACGGGAAATTCGTCTGGTGCTCTGGCCATCTAGGCATACTGCATCCTCTAATGAGTACAATCAATTTATGCAGGTTAACTATGCGAGTCATTATGTAATGATACAGAGAGGAGTAAATCTTTGTGTAAGCGGAATCTATGTCATCAATCGCGCAACCGCAATCCCAGGCGTCACCTCCTACAGGTCACATGTATCTAGTCGAGTTGGAAGTTTAATCTAGTGAAGCATTACGCCCTTCGAGAACGGCAGGAGATATACAATTTTGATAAGTACTTCGCGTATTTATACCAATAGCCTGTAAACGATAAATTGGCAGAACGCGTAGGAGTAGGTTGAATGTAGATGAATTATTGTTACATGCTCTCTTGAAAAATGTTGTCCTGTTCCGACATTCAGCACAATTTTCGATAGCTGATGAAGCTTCATAGAAATTCGAATGAACAGCAACTCAGCTATGATACTGGCTTACCAGTATCAGAGTTCTAACAACAAAAACCTCAACCATAATTCGTAGAAATTTGTATACTGTCAGTAACATCCTTGGGCACACAATTTTTTATCAATTCAAGAAGTTGTGGATGCAACAAAATCTTATTAACTGTCGAAGTGTGAGTCTTTCTAAACCCCCGTTAGTTTGCGGTTAGATTCAGACCATTCGTGTTTTCCAGTTTGTAAACATAACACTACCACAATAATTTGCAACGATAATGATGCGTGAAGTTCCTTGTGGTCCACTCAAACCGATAGAACTAATTACGTCCTCCTGTCAGACAGAGACATACCCATTATCTGAAGTATTCCGCGGTAATTGTTGGACATAGAACGGCAACTCGTGACAAGATCACCCGTTTGAATCTCAATTATCTCGATTATCTCAAACCGATGGGTCCAAACAAAAATAAAACTGGTCCGTTTGAGAGTGAACATCATCTCTAGTCAAAGTATGGAGTAGACAGTATCATCCACCGTGGATCGAAACCAGAGTACAAAATCAATCACAGGCGTAATCTTACCCCATCTTGCGGAAAATCATCAATCAACAGACTTTCCAAAGGTATCACCATTGCAGTAACTTTCGACTTTGCTCACCGTAACCGTTGTAACTTGGTCAAAAGCTGAACTGTGTGTCCAGTGGGACGCCAGTAAATTCATTCATTCCATTCTAAGTAAAGCCCATCAAATCAATGGTCTAATGAATAGGGGCTGCAGTTCTTGTAGGTCTAAGTCTCCTTCAAACTATATCTCTATCTGGTGAGTTCCAGCGAGAGAGAAAACCACTTCTTGAATGACGTTTCGAAAGTAGATACTACGAAACACTGCACTACGATGTTCATATTCAAGCACTTATCACAGCAATAGACAGATTCAGAGGGACTAAAGAATAAGTCCATTGCTGTTAAAACTGCTTTTGCAGGAAAACAGAAACAAATGTTGATTTCATACTGACAGATTAGTTTTGACGATTTGAGACGGACGAACATAACCTCAGAATGATATCTCAGGCAATTGATACTTACAAACTGAGTGGAAACCGTTTGATACAAAAGTGGAAAGGTTTAAAGAAAGTTTACACTGGTTAGACAGTCTGACTGCCAGAAGGTCTCAAAGAAGAGTTCGAATGGTACACTAAAATTTCCCTGCGGATACGCGAAGACTCAAAAATATTTACGAAGACATTGTCTTTGTTGAACATGCTACATTTATTCAAAGCTAGGTGAAATTTAACCGCTTGAGCTTTTAGGGACTTGAATCATACCATTGCAAACGAAGTCCAGGAACGAAAACATCCTTGACTGAAGACGTGTTGTTTGGTGATGACCCTAATTGAAGACCACTATGTATTTGGGCCTCTGTCATACTGGTTACTGCGAATCAACGATTAGCTTGTTAGCATGAAACCCGATGTCAGGGAGACCGAAACGGTGCAAGGCTATAAAGTTTTTTTGGTTCAACCCGATGAGTCAGCTTTAATTCCATCAGGCCCTATCCGCGGTTGTCGTTACAGAGCCCCGTTGAGATTTGATAGAGTTAGTCATTGAGAAAGCCTTATGAACTGTTAGACGACCGCTACTGTTGGTTCCTGTTAACGAATGTGGAACCTACAGGGTCGCTGACACTTCATCACGTTTTGTTTGTGCCTGTATCATAAACAGATGTTTAAGTTCAAAGTGTATGAGCAATACTGTTCCGAAGCATAATGTTGTGGTTGATTAAGTTAACATAACTATAACTGAGCCGCTGGCAACTATCAGCGCTTGAAACGACAGTTCAAACATGCTTTGGTGCACAGACAAATAACACAGTTAGTTGTGAAAATAATGCTTACCGGTAACCAATTCTTTTTTCGGTCTCGCAGCCTCTCTCAGTGCGACAACTTCGGCTACAATATCTCGCGGTTCTTCTCGTCCGGAGTCGATTTGTTGATCCATAGGCTTCCTGCGTTCATCTGGAGCACGAGGTCGTCGATCTGGTCCTTCCTCCTCGTCTGTTAATTTTCAGGATCATTCACATAAAAATTGATAAATGAGATACCCAAGATAACGGACTACAACTGTATTAAATAGTTAGTCAGTCGTGAACTTTTATCTAAACTGATTACATTAACTTAAACTTAACTTAGCATTTACTGACCTTTGCTGATAGGTTTGATCCAATCTGTTGGACCGGAGGGTTCACTGAATCCGACAGGATTTCGAGCCCGAACCCGGAATTGAACATACATATTTGGATGTAAATCTGTCACACGGAAGCTGGTTCCACTACGAATCAATGAAGTTGAAGCGTGAGTCCATTGAGATGCTGCAGATGTGGCAGGCTCAACGGACTCGCGCAATTCAACCAGATAGCCTTGAAGGACATCACCTCCCAGTTCCAGAGGCTCACGCCAACTAATTGTTGCATCTCGTGGTGAGGTACGTTCAGCAAGTGACATGAGTCGGTGAAGTTGAAGCGTGAGTCCATTGAGATGCTGCAGATGTGGCAGGCTCAACGGACTCGCGCAATTCAACCAGATAGCCTTGAAGGGCATCACCTCCCAGTTCCAGAGGTTCACGCCAACTAATTGTTGCATCTCGTGGTGAGGTACGTTCAGCAATGACATGAGTCGGTGAAGAAGGGACGTCTAGCGAAGAGAATGAAGGTCCCGAAAACGGAAAATGAATTGCAACAGTTCAGCCGCATTGACATCGTATTTTAATTAAGGACAATTAAATTAAAGTAATCCAAACCAGTGAGACTGTAACGATCCTTAACATAGCACGTACTGTGTTGTTACAAGTACATATGTGCAAACTGTTAGAAAACTATAATGTATGCATTTTGATCGTCTATTGGTTAAAAGAAGGGACCTTTTGTTACGGTAGTATGAATAGGTGGACAAATCTCCGGAGCCTAGATAAAAGACAGGACCGTTCACAACGCACAATATGTTGTCGCATAATGTGTTCATCAGTTAACCAACAAGAACGTTCAGTTCCAACATTTGGTGAACCGAAGTTATTGATCCTGTTAGCTTCTCCCTAAACCTGCACCTGTCAAGGTCATCGTAGCTGAAACAGCTGTGGAGACGAAACGTCACTGGCAGTTATCTGGCAATTATCTGAAGGATGTTCACCTCATCTTCTATGGGTTGACTGGACTCCTAATTGGTTACTGAATTAACAATGTGCATTTCTGGTTTCTGACTGCTCATGATTTGTTTGAAAGCAGCCATATTCCCGATAGACAGTTATTCGTAAACTTTTGCTTGTTTTGTTCTGATGACCGACCGAACAGTGTTAACATTAACATTTTCATGAACAGTGTTTTTTAGCATAAGGAAGACAGATTCAAACGTTATTGACTTGATGCAAGACTGCGTCTACATCTTTAGCAATGCTGAAAACTGCCAGAGTCAACGTGTCGGGATAGACATTTTCTAATTTTTCATTGTAAACCAGACAGTTTCTACTATTTGTTGTCCAAACTATTCTCGCCTTTACAACTAAACCCCTTGTAACATGAGTCAGTTAACCAGGTGCACGAAATCACGCGAGTTATGACTTCCGACAATAGTTATGCTTGCGAGTATGCATTTAAAGTGCGGCGCATCCATGTATCGTCCAAAGTTTGCGATCGTTTCAATAAGTCGTTACACTTTTACACGGAAGACAATTTTTGAACACATTCTCACTCACCCAAGATAGCTTAGAGTGTAAGCACAACATATCAGTTTAACTAGTCGTTATGGTTAGTACAGTTCTGGGGTTGAAAATCCGATACTTAAATAACAGGTAGATGTCTGAGGCCAAACCAACTTAAATCGAAATAACCATAATATTTCAACAAATTTCGTCAAACAACCATTCACTTTGATGAGCACTGACCTGTCAATGATTTGAAGTGATACGGAGTATCAATTTCAGTCGGGTCACTGGTACCAATGTCATTCTGCGCTGCCACATGGAAAGAGTATATCATATTTGGAACACATCCACGTAATCGTAACCGGTCCTCGTAAGGGCCAACTTGCCCCACATTTTTCCAATCTGTGTCACGAGTCGGAACTGGGCCTTCACTGCTTGCAACCACACGCTGCTGAACCACGTAACCGGTTAGTTTGGATCCGCCGTCATTCGGCGGTCTTTCCCAAACTACTTCGATCCAATCTGGTCCTCGTGTTGAGCTGACCTGTACTGATAGTGGAGGCTGCGGTCGATCGGACAAAACTAAGCGAACGACAGCTTGAGCTGAGCCGACACTATTGATGGTTCGGACGCCAAAATCACCGCTATCATTCAACTGCAGATCAGCAATAGTCAAGAAAGATTGCTGAACGGTTGGAGCAGAAGCAGTTCGACTTGTGGTAGGTGTAGGCGTATTTACCGTTACGCGAGTCTGTAAGTCCGGTGTTAGGTCGGAATCTACAGGATGTCCTTTGATAAACCAGATGATTTCCTCACATTCTGGAACCGCTTCACAAGTAGCTTTTAACACTAACCGACCACCGACGCGTCCACTAAGTAATTCTGGCTTTCCTACAGCAGTATTCACCTGGTTGGATGCATTTTTGTCTAACTCTAAACTGAGGGTAGGTTTCTGGCATACAGTAACTCTGCAAGAGGTCTCGGCAGTTCCCACTGTGTTCTTTGCTTGGCAAGTAAACACACCATTGTCTTCCAGCTTGACTCGGCTCATTTTCAATGTGGCCCGGCGTTCCCAGGCCGGACTGGTAGAGTATTTCACCTGACTGCGGATTGGTTTGTTATCCTTCAGCCTGAAAGCAAAGTAAAAACGGAATGAATTTTCTGCAAAGGAGGCTCTTAATTGAAAAACAATCCACATTCATTAAAATAAAATTACTACTGTTGGATAGTAATATACCTCAAATATAACAGTATTCTGAGTGTTCCGCTTGGACCTGATTTACAATCTGTGGGAATCAGAATGCATGCACACTTTCTGACCACACGGTCACACAAACCAAAACAGACCAGTGGACAACACAGCGAACTCAAGCTAGCGGCTAATACTCTACGCGCACACCAGGATCATACAGACAGCTCGATAATGACAACCTGAACCATGACATCCTAAGATTTTGATTGTTCATTATGGCAAATCGAAATGTCGGAGACGAAAACCTCAGAATAACCATATGGAAGATGTAAATACGGTATGCTAACTCAGGTTTTACTGAGCTAGTGTTTACTTACCACGTAACATTCGATTTTGGGTCACCGAGTTTGAATTCACATGCCAATTCGGTTGATTCGCCAACAAGAAGAGTCACGTTGCTAAGTGGGTTGACCAGACTGGGCATTGCAGATTCTTCAAAAATGTACATGCACAGATATGATTGAATTAGTTATCAGACATGCGGGTGGAGCAAGAGATACGTGTTTTTTACAGCTGTACACAAACCTAGGCTATCACTTACACACCCAGGGCATTAACTCTTCCCCAAACGCCAGAATTCCAGGGGGAGGAAAATGAGTGAAATATGATTATTGATAATTAGTTTGGCAGGTTTGATAATTCAGAAGAGACCCAATTACGAAAAATCTGGACTTCGGCTGGATTCGAATCCAGCCGAAGTCCAGATTTTTCACAGTAGGGTCTCTTCTAAAATATGATTATGATCGAGGAACTGCACCAAGACATTCGGTTAGGATTGGGGGAAAAGCAGGACCTCAGTATGAACTGATAATGTGACAGTACCCGCTTTCCTAATCCATGCCGAATCTTGATATCACTGAGTAGTAACAGTGGTCTGCATAACTCAAGAAATCAGAGGTGAGTCGTTTAAATGGCAGCGTCCATTTCGATAGTTGCCCATCTGCCACGAATAAACTGAAGTTTTACGGGATGTTAGTAGAATATAGCGATCTGGACGACCGAGGTGATTAGTCTCAAAGACACCGAACTCTCTCGTTTGCATAAATAGCAGCTGAAGCCTTTCATAGTTTGTGCAACGTCAGCCCAAAACCGGACCAGTTGGTTATTGTAGTCCTTAAGGACAATCAGTGACTAGCTATTTTTTGGGTGTCATTTTCACGTGACGGTGCATAATCTCCACGCCTGCGTGACTCTTCTGGTTGTCTTCAATCTCTTTGAATTTTACCGTCTGAATCGAAACAACCTTACATATTTTTGACAGTCCACTAGATCTAACTTATCCTGGTCAGTTTTCGAAGCTGGGACAATGACATCCGAGTTGTATATTTGTGTAACACTATTCTGATGGAATGAATAGCACACAATGTGGTTATTTTCCCGGCAACTATCGTGATTCAACAAGAGCCGGCGAACATGGTTGCTAAGGCATATGATCAGTGCATACGGGAGTGACAAGGCAATTGATCTGAGTAATAGGCCTACTCAGAGTAGAAATCTCCGCCAAATGTTCCATCCGTGATTATGTGCTGTTCATTTTCTTTCCTAAAATTAACGTATTGGTGGGATAGATGTTGGCCCTGTGTGTGCACGGTTTCATTGGTAGCGAATTAAAAGTAGACGGTTATAGCAAAACTCTCTGACCAAATCACAACACTTTGATCAGAGGACAGAGGTCCGTTGCGGGACCAACATACCGACGGCTTTGGCGGGGATGCACGGCTCAGTGGCGTCTGACCAAGGGCCGGGACCGGCCGTGTTTACAGCTGCCACACGAAACGAGTACTCTTGATCCGGTTGTAAGTGAAGAACTGTGAACTCCAGGTCGACTGGCTTTTCACTAACGGTCTCCCAACGAGGTGAGTCCGTAGTCTGTAGAAGAAATCAGATATTTAATCAGTTAATTAATTGTAGACACTTTGGGAACATTGTAATAGTTAACCGCTAATTAAACACAGGAAGGAATGGTTCAAAATTAAATCGATAGACTCACGTTATACTGTACGAGGTAATGCTTCACTGAATCGCCTCCGTCATCATACGGAGCTTTCCAAGTTAATGTAGCCGATTTTTCCGTCACATTCTTCACCTCTGGACGAGATGGTTTGCCAGGTAACGCTGAAAATATCGAAATATTAAATAATTAGAAGGAAAAAATGCAGGACAAAGATATCAAAACAAACAAAAGTATGACGTGCATTCGTAGATAACGGTTGATTCTCATCTTCTAAATAAATCTATAAATCGATTCAAAACATTAATCAATGTTGTAAGATATCTGCACCAAATTTAGTACGAATGAATTCATAATGTCACGTGTTCGAGTTTGTCAACAAAATCAAAAGAATCTTTAACGTTGCTTACCAACTTGTTCTGCAACGGTTTGATTATGCGACTGATGAACTTGGCCAGTCTGTAGGTTGGACTGGTGGTGTAGTCAACAATAGGTCTTATGGGTATTCCTGTTTTATGCACTTTCGGAAGGCCATAGAAACGCGAAGGACGGTTACTCTTAGGATTGAGCATGAACCAGGTAGACTGCCCAAGTTTATCTTTGATGCCTCGGAGGAACTTGCTGGTTTGTGCTTTGACTTTATTAAGAAGTGCATTGGTCTTCTGCTCATTGATCTCTTCGTATGGTCCAGTGGCTAAGTGCTCTAACACTTTCTTTTGGTAATCTTCTTGATTAAGAATCACTGTGATGTTGCCTTTATCGGCCTTAGTGACGTGAATCGAGCGATCCTTCTTGATGAAACCAAGAGCATTCTGTTCTGCAGTGGTTAAGTTTGAGACCGCTGGCTGTTGTCGTTGTAAAACGCTTGCAATTCTGAATCGTGCTTCATCTGCAACATCTGCGGCCAGTTTGCTTAAGAGCAGGTTCAATTTTGGGAATTATATCCATTGGCTCAAGTTGCTTCCGTTGGATGTTGAAATTGAGTCCCTTTTTAAGCAGGCTTATCTCGTTACTACTGAATGTTACTACTAACATGTAAAACGCGACGCCCAAACTGTCTGAATTCATTCGTACTAAATTTGGTGCGGGTATCTTACAATGGTTGCTAACCCCGTTTT
>LOND01001140.1:58395-70469 GCA_014220965.1 Paragonimus kellicotti
ATGTAGCTCGGTTGTTTGTTTGCAAGCTGCCTTACACCTTGATATTGAACGTTTGAATATAAACGTAGCTATTTTTAGTCGTTAGGTTCCCTGCCTTCCTCTTATTTTTTCTTCTCTCTTCCTGTACATGGTTTGCTTTTTTTCATGGTTGTTTGGCAATTGGGCGTCGGTTTGAACCACGTATATTGCTGTCTGTGATGATGATGACATGGACCGCTGCTTCAGACAATTCAACTTGTTCTTCCAGGTCATCACATCTTCCGGGTACACTAGAACTTGCCAGGGCTTTTGTGTTATCGACGTGGAGGAACGTGGAGCGACTTGACTTAATTTAAGAACCAAAAGACTGAATTCCAGATGTGATTGTGAATCGTTTTCAGGCTTGCATTAGACGGCCGGTTGACCAGGAGAGATTCCAAGATGCTGTTAGCGGTTCTGCTAATTCGGTGGCATGACTTTCCAAGACGACAGAAGATATCAAATCTGAACCGCGTGGTCTGTCTGCTAGTAGGTTTTCCAACTTGACTGTGAGTTGTGACACCGAAATTTGAGGTAATTCACTCAAGTTGCTGCCTACGTGCTCATGATTCGCAGTTATACACATTTACATACTCTCTACCCAGAGTGTTGGCCACCTCTGCATCTGTATGGGTAAATCCAACGAAGGTTTGCATTTGCGAAATGCCAACCTTACTTTTTGTATGTGCTACGACTTTATTGCAAAAAAAGCTTAGGATTCACCTTAAGCTTCTCAACAACACCGCGTTGACAGAAAAATCGATCTTTTGTAATAGCAGCCGTGGTACGATTGCGTCACATAACATACTCAACAAACGCAAGTTCAGTTTGTTCTAGTTGGTACCTGTTCCAGGCTGAACGTTTTAGTGTAATCACAGGTTCAAGTCTACTCCATAGGTATCTAGGTTTTCTATTAGGCCGGGGCCACTTTATTGGAACAGGGCTGTTAACGACATCGGAGATTCCGTCAACGGTGAGTTGTCAGTGGTTATCTAGGCTGAGTGTAGTGAAGGAGGCAGGCCCATTCAGTATTTATAAGTTATGTCTTCATCCCCGTGAAGTTTGTCTTTTGATAGGTCTGTAGACTCTTATTTCGGGGAACATGCTGTCTTGTTCCTTGTAGATAGCTGAATTCAGTTATTCTACGACCACCACGATGATGTTAATGATGATGACTACGACCAATTAGAGCTGTGACATTTTGATTGTTTATTATGTCAACCTTGTTGGTAAGAATGTAATCAAGATGACGCTCGGCCCACCCGCTGCCTCATATGGTGATGGACATGCTGAAATAGTTCAACCTTCATTACCGCCTCGAAGAAATCTCTCCACAGAGAAACGTTGCAGCATTGACTAAATGGTTTGTGAAGTCTAGCCCCAAGTGATTAAAATCTCCCATTGCCGACGTTCGTTGATACCCTACGAAGAGCGTTATCTAAGACCGCGTCAGCGTCCTTGTGCACAGGTAGCTCTATACAATGAACTCTGTAAAAAGTGACAGTTTGCGGAAAACGGGCAGAGTGATATACTTTCAACGGTGTCATTTATGAATGGTTACAATTATTTCTGCTATTGAAGTTGACTATTGTCACGAAAATGTTTGGGCACTAGATCCTGACCCATTGATTTGAACCGGTTACATGATTTGTGTCGAGCCACGTGTCTTTGAATTGGAATGCAGTAAACACTGCAATTTGCTAGACGGTCTTCACTGCTGGAGGTGCAAACTTATTTGGCGTTTCTAACCTGTACAGTTATTGGTTTTTTTTTGGGGGGGGGGAATCACTTGAGAACATATCACTGGAATTAAAACACGTGAACAGCAGGAAGGGGCGGAGGAAATTTGCCTTTATCTACTCTGAAAGCAAGCGATCTCAACGGAATTTTACTTCATCTGACCATGCGCCTTTCTTTTTGACATGGCTTCTGTTCGAATGGAATCTGTCTTGCCCTGAATTGGTTCACAGCTTCCACAATGAGTTTGTTTGACCTAATACCTGTCGTGGCCATCCTGTGAACTTGAAAGACCAATACACATAGGTTCAAGTAGTACACACTGCACAAAACAACAGTGCACAAAATTAGATGGGCTTCGAACCTATGCAACTGAACCTTTGAAAGATACATAAAGGGGTCTGCCTCAAATGGTTCCATAGTCACTTAAGTAAGAATACAAACCATCGATCTAAGATCCTGTTGACTGTAGGCCTGTTCGAACGGGTAAATATTTTCGGTGAAGCAACAAAACATTATCACTAAACACCGTTCAATGTGCTAGTATTTTGGCCCTGACACAGCTTGCTACAGTGCGTACACAAGTCCCTGTCTTTTTTTGGAGACACTGCAACTGTTCGAAACTTGAAGGGGACTTTTCGAAAAGTCAGTAAGTCTAATGAACTGTTATGTGCACACTTTGGAATACTTAAGGACTGATAAACCATGTTTAATGTGGTTCATTCATCAGTCCCTCTCTTAGGTGTTCTAGATTGTAACTGATTGTGAAGAACTTTTTATTTTTTGACTGTTTATCACATTAGAAGATTGTTATGTGTGTAATCCGGTATTGATCTAGTTATATCCTGTCGAATTAGTTGAATGTTTTTATGTGTTGAGTTTTACCAAATAAGAGGGCCAGTTCCGCGTTACCTTTACTGCAGAGTTTTTTAAACTCTGTTTAACAACTTGAATAAAAACGATCGTGTTGTACACGGTTAGTTACATCACAGTTCTACCACCCCTTCCCCCTGTCGTTCATCATCTGGCTATCTGTCTTTGATCTGAAGTCTCGCCAGCTTGCCCAAGTGATCGTGTTTCACACGGTTTTCAATTTTGCTTGGTAATCCATAAAAGTCAATTTTGCAAACGGTTGTGAATGACTGTGTGAAAGTGGTACACGTACCTGCCAATGTCACACAGTTCGCATTTGCCAGGCTTCGAAGTGTTTAAGGATAATTGATCAAGAAAGGTAGAAGTTTTGCATAGACTGTTCCCTGCACTCCGATAGAATCTGTACGAACACCTGCATCCACCAGATATCTCCAAACCACTCGAAATGCGCTGATATCCTCTTTCTCTATCTCGAGAGTTTCAGGAATACTGTCGTGTTTAATTTCCATATCAACCCCGCTAAAACATAGTCCATTAGCAGGTCTACAGATTTGTATTTGGACGCCCAAGCAACACCTTACTCTAAGATTCGCTGATTGGACGGTTATCGTAGGAATTTCAGATTCGTTATACGCATTTGAAGAAAACTATGCATAGGCTGGTTTGTAACGCTCAGCCCTCACACATCAGTTGTGTGTGTGTGTGTAAAGTACCAGCATTGGCCGGCTGGACACAAAGGCCTCACTCACACACCTACTGGTCTTATTCCTTCGGGTTTACACCGGATACGTGGTGTGTGAGTGGAACCGCAAGTGGTGCAGCGCAAGCCACTTGGGGTGATGGTTTGAAGCGCAGGCGTCCTTTGGCTTCGGTCACTGTGACAGGCTAATCCGTTTCGGATGCCGCCAACCTTGTGTAAAGTCCATTCTCCTCACTCAAGCTTGCTGCACTTCTACTTGTATCTGCGAGTTAAGTATCCACTTCAAAGTGAATAGAGAAAATTGATCGTCGTTCATATGACCTTTTGTAAAAATGGGTCCGTTGTCCAATCTCCGTTTTTCACTCAACCATGTGCACGACCTTCA
The DNA here is from genome assembly GCA_014220965.1 of Paragonimus kellicotti. Lineage (NCBI taxonomy): Eukaryota > Metazoa > Platyhelminthes > Trematoda > Plagiorchiida > Troglotrematidae > Paragonimus > Paragonimus kellicotti. Next base: position 62,109 of record LOND01001140.1, read on the forward strand.
CTGCTTCACTTGAAGTATCCCATTGCGACGAATCTGTGCCTCGACCGGATTCGAACCAGCAACAGGAGCCATAATGGTTCGTCCGACCCTACCCGATTCTGCTGAACTGAGCATGCTGGCCGATAGATTGAAATGTGGAATGCAGGTTTCCGAACCATACTTTCATTTTGGAAATGTGAATAGAAAAACACGTCTGTGGATATTTTAAGATAACCTATTCACTGACGGCATGTGCTCTCCAACAGTGCAAAGCGACGCTGAATTACTTTTTGTACAGTCCAGTATTCGATCAGCTAAAAAGGTGAGTTGGACTTTCTTATCAATAGTTCGAGTCACCGGTGATAAACACATTTCCCCTCAGAGTTTTCCGGCCAGAATTACCGCCCAGATCATTGTAATAATGCTGCGACCAACAACAGAAGCCATGTATTCACGTTCAAGTCACCTCACAGTACTGACTGCTCACCCCTGCCTGCTCGACCACCCTATCTCAGTCAAACAACATTGCGCATTGTTTGAATAGTTTTAATGACTAACGAACGGCTGGTGCTATCGTCTGTTAGACTGAAGCTTTTGAAAGTCTGACAACGGATAAAACAAGAACATTTCGTAGTGCTCCTCAACAGTGTGCAACCAAGCATCGGCGCAGTAATTTCTATAAAAGGTGGACTAACTTGATGGTATTATGTGTGTAAGGTTGACATTTTCAGGGTTACCCCATACTGATTGTTTTGCCACATTGTCATGCATTCGTGTTTTCTCCTCGGGATAAGCCGTTTGTGTACACCAGCATGACAGTCAACCAGCTGAAGGTCCATCGGTATTCAACGAAAGTCGCCTTTTGAAGGTAAAGACGATAACCATACACTTATCGTGTCTGGTCCGTGCTTGCTGAACGATTTTGACTGCCCCTGTGCCCATCTGATCCCTACTGACTGAACGCCGAAAGTCACTCGTCCATTTCTCTATCAAGGATTGTAGGTTCTACGGTTTGACTGAAATTTCTTGACTCGAATTTAGATTGTTCTTAAAGGCACACTTGTAAGTCATTCATTGTGTTCAAACCAGGGTTTAGTGAATGAGTTTAAGCGTGGTAAGAAATGGATGGACGAGAAAAAGGGACTTCTGTTTTCTTCGGTTTGGTAGTGTTACAGAAACTTGCGCGCCATTTGTTTGTATTTATGTGCACTACTTGGCCCTGGTATTTGATGGTGACCACCTTCCCAAACAATTAATAACCTCGACAATAACTGGCGTTACTTTTGTGAACACCTGTTATAACCGACCTCCACGATTTAATCATTGTTTTAAGTCTGTCTATATTTGAGAGACTTCACTTCATGGAGCCCTTGTGTGTGATGCGTTTGCAAATAGAACCACCTCGTGCGTAAGTCACTTTATTGCAGAGCATACTTATGAATCTCCCTTAACCGATTAAGCGTTCATTTAGAAGATTATTTGCTCAGATGTGTTCCACCATTTTAATCGATAATATGATCTGTCTTGTTCTCCGCAGAACACCTTCTTCTGAGTGCTGGTGCGTCCAACCCTCATTTCACAGATTGGTTTATGTTCATCGACCATGTTCATCCAAACACCTTCTTTTTGAAAGACCGTATTTCAAGCGAATATTTCTATCAATGTGAAGGCTTGTATGTCTTTACTTTCTGGACAAAAGTTTGTTTTGGTTTTGTATCATCCGTGTACAATATCCGGAACAAAACTACCTCTAGGTAGGTACCTGCTTATAAGCAAAACCAAAAATTACGTTTTTCTAATCAAATTTACTCCTATATGTGTACTTGTTAGTTAGTTAACTCCCGAACTCCCGGCATATTTTCGTAGCTCAACTGGTAGGACACTTGCCATGTTTGAGATTGGTGTTTCTGTCGCTGGTTTGAATTCTTTTGAGTTTTCCTAAGTTAACAAATCTCCACATCTACTTATTGGTACTAAAGTAGGTTTCCACGTGATGCAACAGGTCAACACTAATTTCCAGGATGCTGCCTCTGACCCTAATCCCGTATCCAGGATGTTTCTGGTTAGTAAAATCTAGGGACATTTGACACTCTTTATAGCCCGGACTGTAATGTAGCTTTCACCATGTTTGTAACCGTATTCCTCTCTCTCTCTCTCTCTCTCTCTCTCTCTCTCTCTCTCTTTCTCTCTCTTATGTGCTGTAATCTGTGGAAGTTTTTGGACGATATGTCATCGACCATTAAAACCTGAGTTAGGATCAATCTTTTAATGATTTGTGTTGATCATTTGTTGATTTGAACGTTCAAAATCCGTCAGTATTTCGTTCGCTTACGCTTCAGGTATGTCAGTTAGACACTATTCGTTCTCCTCTCGGTGTCTGGCACGTGCTTGTCTCTGCCTTGTCAATCTGTGACTCATGACACAACCAAGCAAATTGACGTGAAACACGCTAAACCTAACAGACGTATTTGTCATACAAGGATGTAATGTTTATCAATACTTTTGACTGTGACTAACTACGCGCTCTTGTATGTGTTGTACAAATCAGTACGACAATCCAGTTTGCGATGACTGACTTGTTCATAGATATGTTCGAACTCCGGTTTAGCGCCATGTGAATTCACTGTCCACATGAACGGGCCAGGTGTATATTCCGTTCAGACTTTAAAGCGACCATCGCGGTTTTACTTTTTCAAGTCCCTTATGATGTTGATGTAGTATTACACTGGTCGTGTTTTTAGTTTCTCTTTCCGAGCTCATAATTCTGTGTTCGCAAGCCGCGAATGTTTTTTAGCAATTTTCTCATTGGATATTAACTACTTTCATTAATCAAAAATTTTATAGGTCTAGAGCTTTGTCCGTATTAGTTTTTAGTAGTCAACACATGATAATTCTAAGAGGTTTGCGGCCGCACTCGCCGGCGCCAATCGGCTTTCACAAATGAGTGTCCCACTCCATGTCTGTTGTTTGCGTTTGGTCATTCTCTTCTTGGGCTAGGGGCGGGGACATTCTTGTACACTTGCCTCCAGTGTATGCTGACTAATGCGCGCTGGCCGGAACAACTTCGATCACCTCCTGACTTCTGTCTGTTTGGGAGTGTTTTTTGTGCCAATCCGAAAGCTAGACAAAGCGCAGTTTAACACTTTCAACTCCTGTGGGAATGAGGGCGAATCAGACGGACAAATGCAGTTAACACATTATCTAACAATTTTGACTGCATAAAGCCTGTTACGTTTTCAATTCCGCTCATTTGCTTGCTGTACGGATATGCCCAACGTCCGTCTGAATGTGTCCATCCCGTGTTTGTGTGCAGAGAGATCAGAACATACTACTCCTCGACTGGTTGAATGAGAATGCTGTTGATGACGAATCGATCCGTCTGACCACGGGTGAATGCGCATGACACCTGTATGGAGTCCGTCACACACCGAATTCTGCCTAGCACATGTGGTCACTGCGCAGTGTGTCCATTAATTAACGGGCACCAGTAACCATTGTTCTGTGGCCGTGCTTGCGGCTGTCTATCTCTTTCCTGTCCGATCGATCTGTCTGATGACCTTTATGTAGCTATCGCTGAAGTAGAGTTCGGTCTTGCCTTTCTGTGCTTAACAACGGAAAAGCGAAGTCTTCATTTCAACAGATTTTTCGTTTCGGCGTGTTGAGAAACACTGTCCAAATCAGTAAGAATTCTGCCGATTTTTCATTTTTCACATCACCTCACTGTCTCCTTAACCTGGGATATAGTCTGTGGAACCGTTCTGCCACAGAGTTGACTCAAATAATCCTGACGGTCGTTATTTCCACGAAATCCACTGGCGATGGCAAACTAGAACAATTGAACAACTGTGGTCATGCACTAGGCACCATGTACACTTCACGCAATGGTTAACTGCAGGCCTGTAATCCAGTTCTGTCTGTGTTATTCATTCAGTATGACTTCGTAGGGCGTCTCTCATACAAATAAAATACACGTGTGGTTACAGAAAACGCCAGTGTCCAGTGTGGCGGAATATGAGCGGCCGCCTGAGTGCGTCAGGTTGCATTGTTAGCATTATGTATATAGCCATTTGCAAATAAATGATGCCTGTGTTAAAATAGTCATGATTAAGAAGCTTAACAGAGAATGGGAAGTAACTAACTAACGAACAGTACCAAGAAGTTTGAGGAACTCAGTAAATGACTGACCAAGTTTGTTTGCTCATTCTCCTTGGAACTCCAGCCAACAAGCCGAGAACATTGTACTACAGCAAGCTTTTGCATCAAACGGCTCATAACCCGAATCCCAAGTGAGGTATTGTTGTTTAATAGAAGTGGATACGTGGTTACGCAGACCTCAAAAGAATAGTATCTCCCATTTCTGGTCATATTCCGGTCTAGGTGCATGTGATAAAATTATTTCCTTCATGCTTGTGTAATCTGGCTGATACACCACACTGGACAAAGTGTAACAGAATTGCAATTCCACGAGTTGCCTTGTCTCGTTGGCTTTCATTGTGCCGTTTCCCGTGGATAAAATTAGGTGTACCATAATATTTGTATCAAGCATGGCAACTGCCATTTAATATCCTCCACGCAGTTATTCGATAAACTTCTCGATTCGTGGTGTCTCCCTGTAACAGGCCGAAACAATCAAGATCGTCACATCTCACGTGCACGGTGGACAGAAGGGTCACGTGTTTTACTTGCCACCTGTATAATAGGGCATCAACACTCGCAAGGCCTCACTTATCCATCTATTTACAACGAAAAACAGTTTGGACGACTCGTTACAGTTCGAGGTGAGGACGTTAACTATCTCGGTTTTGCTTGAATGGGTCTAGCCTATCGCAAGATTCTGTACCCTCTGGTATTTATACTATATATATATATATATATATATATATATATATATATATATATATATATATATAAACCACGTCGTAGCTAGGCGTTTGCACGTGATAGTTTAGCTGCGTCTGATATGGAGCCATTGACACAGTCCTCAACATGGTTGCCTCATAAAAGCGTGAGCGGAATTCAACTTCCTTCCTGAACAAGGATGTGCACTGTTGACGAATGCTAACAAGAGCACAACTCGAGTCTAAGGATTCTTTCAAAGCCGACTGGATGGAAATTTGTAGAACTTTAAAAACTGTAATCACTTGTGCATAATGCTTAACTTATGTCGCTCAAGATACCCTATTATTCGTCAATAAGATACATGCTCACGTCAAACTAAGTACACTGTACTGGACCTAGACGCCACCATAACTGGAAGTTAACTAAACGACAGCAGTAATTACTAAAAATTAACGAGACCAAAAGTCCTCACAACAATGGCGCCATTACTTCCCTTTGCCGGCCGTTTCCGACAGTCTCCAATCACAGGTGAGTATCGCCCTTAGGGCCTCAGCCAGAATGTCTGTAGCCCCCTTCGGAACCAAATGTTTATCTTAGGGCTGTCATCACTCGAGCCCACGTGATACTTTCGTCGCCTGCTGCCGTTTTCAGCCCACCTCAGGTCCTGTGTCGAGTTTCGCGCTGCAAGCGAAGGATTGGTGTTGAAGAAATACCCGGACCGCCAGAGGCTATGGGACGAGATCAACACACTTCAGGGTATGCTAGACTTGGTTGTCGAAAACACGTCAACTTACACGATGTTCTCTCTACACAGGGGCAGTGTTATGAAGACCCCAATGAAAGGAAACAGACAGTATGTGTATGGGCTGCATAATCACACATACTGATTGCGCGGGTTTTTTTTGAAACGAGGCGCACTCTACCCCCCGACGTTGCAGATAGCAGAGATTATTAAATGTCATCGTACATCGGCCGTCCTACAACTGGTCTCATTATCCAACTTACCAGAGCTGATGGAAGACGTCGACGTTACTCGTTTTATATCTATATGAACCATCTTTCTGGTGAAAATACGTTACTCAGCGGATAAAGTAATTTCGTGCTTCCAGGGTGAAACCCTTCCTGTTTTTCTGGCGTTAACGTAACCGTCTGAAAACTTGGTGCTCCACAATAAAGATGTACAATAAACTTATCATTTTTCCATTGTTTCACTACGTGTAAGCATCCATAATAGCTCTCCTCTACTTACCGTTGAATCCTAATTGGTAATTGTCAACCTCTGGCGTCGGCGTGACACCCGTCTCTCGTTAGAGGGTGAGTTTACAGCGCGACTGCAAAACCTGACTGGTCCATGTTGGCTATGGTCGTAGGCTGTATGTTTCGACTATCGTTGTCCGTGCATTTCTGCCCATTTGTGGTGGCTGTAGCACATGAGCGATGTTGATATACGGCATCGTGTTTTAAAAACAGTTAGCCACCTTCTACACAGAGTCGTTCTAATTTATCCGTGAAGGCTGTCCAGACACGTTTTGTGCATGCCTACTATATCGTGTCTGTTTTGTGCCCTCTGAGCGTGGTGGAAAAAACAGCGCGGTGGGATTGTCCGTAGTTTAACATAAAGTGTAAAAAAATTGACATCAAATTTAGGTCCTCCTCAATTTTTCCCGACCTAGGTCCAGAAGATGCTATGTGTTGCTTTCAGTGCAGGAGTGTTATGTTTGTTGTCATAGCCGTCTCTAGCAGTTCAAGTCTGTTTTCGGATGAATTTCTTTAAATAATGAACAAGCCATATCAAAATGTCGCATAATATGTAACTGAAAAAAAATTGCGTTCGTTTGTTATCTATCTACGTCTTGTTCTGCCTTTTTTGCATGGTTTCGTGTACTTTTCTTCTTGTTTGTCAGTTGTGTTCACCCCATAGTTCCGAAATAGTATGCATTGTCATCCGACTCGTCCATCGACTTGTCTATGCATATGCAATCACCAGTTGGCCACGTGGTTTTGCTCAGACCTAGTCCATTTTGAGTGTTATCTAACAACCGAACAATCTCATTATGAACCACTGTTTATATGAGATTTTGAACCCTTAATTACACACATACCCAGCGAACCTCCTCAGTACGAAGCGGTATAAAAGTTCCAGAGTGAAATATATGTCAGGTTTGTTAGCACAGTCAAACTTGCTTGTCACTAGCGCGCTTCGTCACTTCGTGCGTTGATTATCGCTGTGCGATACTTCCGACTATTTCAGTAGTACGATCGTGCGCGCTATAGTCTAATCACTAAATCCAACAGCAAAGTTCGTTATAACCGGTCTTGTCTCCAGAATTACCATGTGCATATTTTCTCGTTCCATTTACAAACTTCACATCGTACTTCGCCAATTATTGCACCGCTTTCGTGGTTTTAAATCTTAATCTTACTCTATGGTCCACGGAAAGTTCAGACGGTCTGTTTTTGCCGTCCACCTGAGCAAATAGATTAAACCAACAGTAGAGTTGCGAAGTTTCTTTTTTATGTATAACCTCCATACTGGAAACGTGAGCTAGACAGACAGAACGGTTGTAATTGTAAAAACACAGTTAACTGGATTCTCAAGGTGATATTGAAAACAGGCTGTTTGAAATTCAGTGGACCATATTATGGAATGAAACAACTAAATAAGGAAATACGTTAATAAATAATACGAGATCGCAACGCCTCATAGTATTATTTCCTGAAAAAGTTCGGAGTCCAACACAATCATCATTAAAGTTTCCAATATGTTTTTCAGCTTCCAACTTTCTGAAGACACGTTAGCAAGTTCTTGTTAGGGAGACAGACCTGTATTAAACTGACTGCTTTGTAATATTGGTTGTTCTTAACTTCCGGAACTACTACTTCAACGTAGTCGGATTTCCACTCGTCTGGGTTGTCCTTCCTTTTTTCAATTATGGATGTATTTAAACATCAATGTACACCATAAATGGGTGTCATTACGAGACACCAAGAACTAAAAACGTGATGGGGAAATAGTGCGTCCATGCAATCGACTGTTGCTTTTTATCCGAAGCCCTAAAACTGTTCAGACTTCTTTGTTGACGACTAATGTGCTCGAGCTATCGTGTGATAATTTTGTTCGGTCGGTCGGATCACCTGTCCCAGTGACTTTCAGTGAAGTAATGGACAACTGTTTCTGCCTTGTTATGTCTTAACAGCACCACATACACCACGGAATCGAATACAACGACCTATGCATAAGTTACCGGTTGTAGTCCGGACAATTATCCGTTATGTCATGAGGTCGTAGTCACCAATATGCCTCGTGTTAATGAGACCCATCAAGGTGGAAATTGCTGTCCACCATTTCACTCGTGGTCATTGGGACCAACTTTTTGCGAAGACTTCTGTCAATCACTTTTAGGGTTGCAATGAATGCTTGCAAGCCAATCACAAATGGCTGATCGAGTTCATCCTATAAGAAAGAGAAGCGTAACAACTAAATAAGGTCATACTGCATTTCCGTGAAAACTACACCCCCTGGATTTTTGTCTCTGATGTGGG
>LOND01001141.1:22486-48486 GCA_014220965.1 Paragonimus kellicotti
ACTTATGACACTGTCACGACAGAATTTGTTAGGGTGTTTCTGGTGGACACACCCAGAGACTGAATACGTGTTAGCTACAAGTCAGTCTACTCAGTTGTTGTAAATCCATAGGGAACTGTTTTTCAGCTAACCATGCGTCATTCTTATAGTGGACGCTTACAGGACTGCCCTCGAGTGACTTATCCCGTGTATAGAACGGACGTGTGAGATGCGATATGTGTACATCTAACGATGTCAACGATTCCGGCTAGACATGCATTATTTTCTGCCGAACTCAGCCATGTCGACTGCGAGTTGATTTATCAGTCATGTTATCAGGTATTTTGCGATATACCGACATTTTGATTGCTGTCTTTGGTGAAAAGCGTAAAACATGCGGATCATATACATCAGTCAAGTCGCTGGACACGCATACAATCGCACGAAGTATTACGTAATGGTGATCACGACAGCTTGGTGAGTTGCCTCAGTTATGTTTGTGTACACAACGTCGGCTGGTAAGTTTACTTAACCTTTTCTTCACTAAAAATTTGTTGTTTCCAGTTCAAGTTGCGCAACAGCATCTTGAGCGAATTAGGCGGGTCACCTTGGTGCCTTGTTGTCGTGCCGTGTTCAGTACTCAGTTCTGTGAAACACGTTCACTTACTCGGTTGTTTACGTTAACGGTGATTTCAGTCAGTTCTGAATGTAGTTAGACAAACTGCATCTTCGATTATGGATGACTGGGCTGTATTAATTTGAACTGGTCGTGGCTACACAGCCTCCTACTCATGAACTTGGGCAGATTTTAGCTTGTATTTCGAATCGTTTGTCTAATGTTTCTCTCTTAGTTACAGACGTAAACATATTTTTTTCCTTTGAATCATTTACTTTGGCTCGGTACTTTTTCCATCCTACTCGTAATCCTATCCCGTTGATGGCTAAGCAGCTCGACGTCAGCTTGACTCATTTGGCTTATTCAAAGTACCGTGGTGCACTCGAAACTCGAGTTTACTCGGCCTTAGCGTAATACTTCTTATCCAAGTATACCTGTCGACGTTGTATGCACAAAAGTGGGTGAAGAAATACATCGGTTCGCTGTGACCCTGCTTACTTAATAGTTATTGTGGTTATACACCTGTCCATCCCTTGTTTTTCTCTGTTTATCTGTTGTGTACAATCTGCGTGGTTTGTGTTTGTGACTGATGAGAGTAAACGAAATGTCAGCATATTATGCCATGTCTTTTCCTTCTGCCATGGGGAAGTGAATCCAGTGTTTCATGATTATCAAGTACGTGTATGCGCTGTCCCCCTATAGACCAAAAATCCACGGTCAGTTGAGCAACGCTTACCAGGCACTAACTTCCCATCCAGAACACTTTTTATCACCTCAATACGGTAACAATACTCAGAATACTTACCAGCTTGGACGTTTTGCGGTCGTTCCACAAGACTTACAAACACTCAGCGTCCCACACGAGGACAATGAGGCCAAGCGATTAGTGAACAGTAGTGCAATCGAAAGCAGTTTGACTATAATAAGAGTTCACGTGTAATTTAAAATCTTATCCAGATAACCGCGATTTAATCAACGTATTGAGACGAATTCCAAATAGAATGGTTATAATAAGAAAATGTCTGTAAAAATGTAACGAAGTTAGGTTACTCGGAAGAATACGGAGAGAGACCACATGGAATTTTCCACGCCATGCCTAATGTTCCGAATTCTTTCTACGGTCCAGCTCATCACTTTCTTTCCGAATACATGGGCGGCAGTTCCTGACACTTATCCGTTCATGTATTGTACTGTATCCATTTCGTTGCTGCGTTATGGTTGATACCAAACACGATTTTTCTATTACGTGCATCAGAGCAAACATTTTTGATCATCGCAACGTTTTTGCATCACCTCGCCTCCAGTTTTTCCTTCTTATCGCCGTGGAACTTTTGTCATGCCAACTGGTATTGTCAGTTAGAATTGCACGCATCTTTTTGTGGGCGATCTCTGTAGATAGTATCGCATGATTTGTTTGTTGATCACAACAGTATCAGATGAAGACATACAACGGTTAACAGTCTTACCAGTGAGTGCACACCACGCTTGTTCACCGTACGTGAACACAGAAAAAAGGCAACTACAAGCCAACTTTGGTCAACAGTGCAGCGAAACGCATAGTCAACAAATCAAGGGTAATATAACCTCCTACGTTCAATAAGTTTACGTCTGAAAATACTACGGATTCGGTACCGATTAACATAACAGACGTGTCGTACACCACTTTCTGGTAGATGGCGTCCAACGTTTTGTGCACCACTCTGCACGGGTTCACAGGCGCACTTCGTATTCGCGCTTATCAATCAACCAACTGGGGCAAACGTTGTAGTACACGCCAAACACTGGTAGCTGAAGAAGTCTGAAGTCCTGTCGGTGGAGCTCGATGGCCTCCATCTGCATAGTCCATCCTGATGCAAGCCGCTACCATTAGTGACTATTACTAATAACTAATGGAGGTAGTGCTTTAGCTTCATCCTAACTTTAATTTACTTCAGTAAATCGGTTAATGCTTGTAAATGTAAGTGGTTCAGCCTACCACACACACTCAGCATGGTTAACGTGCAACACACGTTTTTAATCGCCTTTCAAATGGCTATCAACGGCAGTAAACGAGGCAAGAGATAAGACCGGAGGAAGCATGGACAGATGCACATTTTCGTGCCTGATAGTATCTTGAACCTGAACTGTGAAGGATAATGCCTTCAAGCTGAATTATTCCGATAAGATTTTAGTCGAATTGATATGTGCGATTTGTTTTACACTTTTAAAAATTATAGATAGCGACTGTAAATTTTCCAATTTCCCGTACACTACCCAAGAAGTTGGTTGTTGAATTTATGTTGGTCACTTGCAAACTTTCTGTAGGATATATTCTCTTCTCACTTCCTCATTTCATCGAAGGTGATTCGGTGATATCTCACTGGATCCAGGAAGCCACGTGCTTGGACTGCCTTTTAGTTGTTTGTTTCGTATGTCACCGGTCTTTGGCAAAGTTGGTTGTTTTTCTCGTTTGGGATTCTCTTCCAGAGTTCATCGAATCCAACTTTTCTGAAAACCATATATCTACGATCAGATTTAATGCAAGAGAAGACCCGCATGCAGTTCGCGTTGTTTGACCTGCGGGACATCAAGTCGAATCTGGTGAGTGTGTGGTTGCGTTTGTTGACACTGTTTCTACTCGGTAATGGAAAGTTATAGCCGGATTATTCTGCTGATCCGGTCGTAGATGACTGAGTGCTTTCCAACTGCGTCAGATAAATATCACACGTGGTGGCATAGCTAAAATTAACACAAGCACCCAATCCTTCAATTCATCGTGAAATCGTTCCATGCATTCGCCTGCGCAACTAATTATCCTTTTCTGTTCCCTACTGACCTGAATAGCTACCTTGTCAGCTTTCATCTGTTACGGCTGACTGTAGAACGATTTAATTGTTTTTGTGAGAATTTTACCCAGAATGGGCAGTCAAGATTCACACAGCTTTGTTTAGGACTGCAGGGGAAATTTGGAATAATGGCATGCGCTTTTGAAGCCTGTACAATTTCAGTGAAGCCGAAAACGTTACCTTTACGAAATGTGTATCCAGTGCCAGAACCAAGCTTCATGAAAGCGAAGAAATTGGGTCGGCTAAGAAAGACTGGAGCACAGGAAAGAATTGTGGAAGAAACGGACGTTTAAGCTTGATGATGTAGCGCCACAAGCGATGCTAATGCACTCAAACGTTTGGCTACTGCGAAGGCGTGGATAAACTACAAATCTTATAGACTCCAACTCACTGCGGGATTGAATCATCATGGAGGAAGCCTTTGTTAAGGGTCAACTTAAGGAAACGTTCAAACGGACAAGTTAACCCCTTAAACAGTTGGTGGTTAAATGTATTTTGACGTCTGTTTTCCCCTGCATCTCCTTGACCTTTTAGAATCAAAATATTGGTTGGGAGATTTCCGTTGGTCTACATTAAACAGCACTCACAATTTGTTGTAACTCTCACATTCCCGTAAACTTTTCAACCAGTCTCCTTCGACAAGAAACGCTGGGTTGAAGTCTCTCTCCCTCTTGTCAGGGCTCGCCAGTAGCGCATTGGCATTCTGAATATGCTTTAATGTGTTGCAATCGCGTTGATCATTGTTCAGTCGATTTCACGTTAGGCACGACCGAATTATCATATGCAAACGTTCAGCCACTTTCGCTTATGAATATTTCTCAGATGGTCTGTTCGTCTTGAAAGAAGACACCATAATTGACCTGTCATCTCTAGCCAGTGACTCTACGATTGGGACTTAGTATCAGTTTTAAGTCTCCGAAATGATTCACTTTGTCGAGTGGTATTTTGATGGCTACTAGACTGATTTCGCATACATAAATTCTTCAGTCAACCCCTTCGAAAACAAAGTGCTAGACTCGGGTTTCGTTCTTGCTAGAGTCTATCAGTAATCTGTTTTACTCTTGGTTCTGTTTGACTTTCCAAGATTGAAACATTGCTCACTTCGGTGTGCGCTTCATCATAAACTTTTGTATGACGAAACCATAAAAAACTAGTGCTTCTGAAAGTTATGCACAGTTTGTGAATTTGTATGGTTGGCTGTTCATCGTTATCAACGTTTTTTTCAGATGATATTGGGCAACGTTTGTGAAGTTTTAAAAAGGGGGCCCTATAACTTCGGGAAAAGTTTGTGAATTTTTGAATAATTACATGTAGGCCATATCAGTTAATAGTTGTAGCTTGGCTATGGTCGAGTGTTGTTTACGATTAATGAACTGTCATGTTGCGTGGTATTTTCTCCCTGTATCAAGGTGTTCGGGATGAGCCTTGCCAAGCCTGATGCTATCACATAGTTCTTTCATTTCGGATTAGTTATAGCAATCGGTTGACCACTACAAATCTGTTGGTGTAAAGGAATGTTCGCTTGTTGATTATTCACAAAGCTCTCACACCAGACTTTCAGACCAGTGACGTTCATTCGCCACCATGGGCACTCACTAATTGGTCAGTGCCACGTTGTCACGATCTGCCGAATTCGGTCTACACCTTCGCTTTCCTCCTGCCTTCTCTATTTCTTCAGCCGCTGGAATGTTCAATCTTTCCGTCCATTGAAAGGAAAGTGCATGCAATCACCATTTTTTCGTAAGATCAGTAAACACGTACATGCCATGATAATGGATGCCTTTCCATGAATGGGGTGCTCTCAATCTCAACTCTTCCCAGAACCTTCGGGTACTACTAAATCGACAAGTAGACCTAAATGCCGGCATCTTCATTCCAAATCGTAGATTGTCCTAAAGGAAGGATGAAGCCCAGTTATTCGTGGGGCATATGGGGTTAGGAATATTCACGGTATCGGTGGTTCATGCCGTCGGCGGAAGTCATTAACTAAGTTCGTGAATTCCGAGTCCTGCGTTCAGTCCGTGTATCACTCGGCATTTGCCTCCGTATGCTACACACATCTCGAAGTTGTCACTTGTTTTTCTGACTTAACGGTGGTTTGAATTTCTCGTGATGCATGTATACATATTCCGTCATGCGCTAGTTGTGCTTGTTATATATATATATATATATATATATATATATACTTTTAATAATAAATCTTGTTGCACTTACCTTGCGGAGGTGTGGTGAGTATCCAAGTTATACACCGCAAAGATGCACTAACTGTCACATGATAGAAATTCACATATGGGCCGGCTACTATCAGGCTGTTCAAAGCTAGGTGGAAACAGTCGCGGCACGAGCGACGGTTTAGCTCATCACGACCTGTCATCCTAAGACAACTAATTGGCGTAGGTTTAAAGCCTGCAATTTCGTGTCACAATGGCTACAAAATCAATGAATGTCGTTTAGTTTAAATTTGTAACCATTGTATGTGTATGTGTGCGTCTGTCTTATTCCTTCAGGTTTGCATTGGATACATGATGTAAGTGAAACTACGGATGGTGCGGCGCAAGCTACATATGACAAATGTTGCGCACAAGTGTCCTGTGGCTTCGGCCACCATGACAAGCTACTCCAAAACGGATGCCACCAACCGTGCGTATGTGTGCATCTGTCGAGGTTCGGATATTTCTCATTCTGTGTGGACGTCTCCTCTTCGACTATGTTATCCGTTAACTTCGAATCATTTAAGAAGAGCTCCTTTTTCAATATCTCATTTTTTTTTAAAACTGGGATGCCTACACGCTGATGAGGGTTCTATTATTTTATGATAGCCTTCTACCTATTTCTTTACTGCGGATGTTTCTGAAATAATAACCATATCAACAACAGTAGTGAGGTACATGAACCTAGGCCCGTGACTACTAAAACCTAGATGTTATATGCGATTTCACTCTGTGGTATGGGCCGACCAGTCCATGTATCTCACACATAACTTATGATATATCCGACCTTTTGTAGTATTTTTGCGAATTTGTACAAGCATTGGAAACTTGACTCCATGTACTAAGATGAAACAAAATCTGGATCAGGGTACATGCGCATCCTTAAGGCTTGTTGTGAATTGGTTTCGACTACAATCTGCTAGCCAAGCTGTTATATTTTTGCACAAATCGAAGGTTGTTCGTGATTTTTTCATTCAGGGCATTATCCGCAGGTGCATCTATAACATTTTTCTCAACTTCCCTCGTCATACTTACCGGCCACAACTATGACTAAAAGTGTGTTTAAGTCTTAGTTCATGACGCACTTATCGACCATGAATGCGTAAATGACAGGCACGTGAGTATGTCAGGCGCCCATACGACGATATTAATTAGGTGACTTGGAAACGACATCGCAAATGTGCCGATGCAATACTAGTCAACAGATTCATGCAAAAGTTCAGGATGCTAATGTGTTCTTTTGACTGCCTGGTCGATTTTATACAGTTGAACAGAACTTTCCTTTTTCAAGTGAGTGTACTCCCCGGTGATTCTTAGCTAGCTGGAAATGGCATCCGACCCTTCTGTTGATAGTAATGATTGCTTATTCATATTACCTGTGATGCCACCATCACAAAAGGTGGTGCTTCTTAAAGACGGATGTCTACGATGCTATTTGGACTTCTAATGCGTTGCTAACTTCATTCTCTTGTTCGTTTTTGATGCAGCCAGGTCGCTGGTATGGTTTTACGATCCAACCTTCGAGATGACCGTTTTGATGTTTTTATGCACGTGGGCTGGACGACAAAAAGAGACAGAACTCGTCGCACCAGCCTTATTCCTGCTGTCCGTCGACAGTAAACTTTCCTTCTTTTGTCACTCTGCACAAACTGGGGGAGCATTTTTAGGATTATCTTGGGATGAATTGTTCTGGGGGTTTGGAATGTTAATAAGAAAAGTTGTGCCGGTGAGTTGTTACGGAACTCGCCGCAACCGTATAATCAATCATCTTGCATTGTTAACAGTTAGCTACTGTTCAAAATATGGTGGCGTTCGTCAGCACCTGAAATGTCTAAGTGACACTGAGGACGATGACCCATACTCGTGCAGTCATAAACTCCTGGACTTTTTTCTGTCTGTTTGATCGGCTTGACATCTAGTAACCCACTTCACGTACTACACGATAACAAACACTTTGTGATGTAAAGGCTGAAATGAACATTTCCCAACCTTGATTGATCCTTACAAGGTGCTGTTTAATTCCAGGGTATTAATTTTGGCGTTGTTGTCGCGATGGCCAACGAGCTGTTTGTCACCGAAGTAGTGGAACTTCGAGTATGTGATCCATTGACCGGCAGAGCCTTCGAACCGGCCGCGGGCGCTGCTAACCCAACACTTGTCGTTCGGGCTTCCAGACACCAACTGTCCGGGGCTGCGAGTTCCGAGGTTTGTGTGCAATTTTCGATTGATTTCGTATTGTTTTTCTTCTTCCAGATGGACGCAGGTCTAAGCAATCTTAATGTGATCTGTGACAATCTCATGTCCAAACGTTACTCATTCCAACATGCTAATGGTGATCGCATGCACGTGGTGGAATTTATGGGCGAATCGAAGCTGTGTTTTGACTTCCCGATCGAGTATTTGTGAGTACGATTGATCCGTTGTCAGACATATATATATGTGCGTGTATTTGATCTATGTTTAAGATCTTTCCGCCTTATTCATGAAGCGTTCGCCAAATGGAGCTAAAATATATTTATGTGCATATCCTTGTCATGGCCGGAACTAGAACTCCGGCCACGCTTTCATGAGGCAACCGTGTTGACCACTGCGCCATTGACCTCACATTAGGCACGACCGAATTATCATATGTGAACGCTCAACCACTTTCGCTTGTGAGTAATGATCAGGTTTCCCGACCGGGCATTTCAATATCTGCAGACCGAATGAATTATAAAAGCTTCCACTAGTTATCGGAAGGCGATTGTTTCTACTCCTGGAGTGATGTTAATCCACTACTTCTCTGGTTCACTGTGCTTTTAGAATGTGTTTTTTTTTCAAGGAGCATTTACGAGCAACACTGTTTTTGCCTCCAACAGGGAGTCGCTATCGAGGCTCCACAATAATATCGAATAATGTCGAGTAACTCCAGATGATTGCAGATTTCTTATCGGAAAACTCATACTCAATGATGATCACCCTAAGCTTGGCCTTGTGTGTTGGTGACGTCGGTAAATGTGGTATATGCTAGCTCGGAATCGAACGCGTCCTGATACTGCTTGAACAAAGCTGGGTGTGCTCGTTTCGCTACGCCGGTCCATTTGGAATGGAGAAGTGAGCGTTCACTGAATTGCGACACAAACTTTGCACTAGATAGGTCTTGATCAGAATCGGATTAGGTGCTGCAGTACTATTAACATTCTTTATATAAGAAACAAATTGTTTTCGTTGTAGCCAATTTGGACAGGTTACCCCATTAAACGGATTGACCAGCCAGTCGATCAAATCGTTCCGGCTGTATTCAAAGTGGTTGTTGTTTCGGTGAAAACGTGTCTTAAAGCCTCGTCGTTTACATACTCTGAGTTCGGCTGAAATAATTTTGTACTAGGGCGATAGACCGAAAAACCTTAAGTACCGCTGGATTAGACTGACCCTCAGGACTGAGTGGTGGAATCCATTGAGAGCCTTCGATATATAAGTGTGATCCTTAGTGCGTGGAGTTCATTGTCAGCGGTTTGTGGGCTTTCCGGAATAGGTCTATCTACTTAATCTGCCTGCTGTGTCCTAGTTTGATGTGTCAGTTAGCCAGTGGTTTGAGTTGCTGGCTCGTTCTGTGGTTCTGGTATGATCGTTCTGTAGGTTTTTTTGTTCGCGTTTGTCCTCTGTTCGCCTACACCATTTGCCTTGGTCTGTTTCAGAAAATCGTTGATACACCGCGAGCATCACCTGTATGACTCGTTATCGAGAACCGGATCGGTGAGTCCTGATCACCCGATGATTTCATTCCGAAGTCGTTGACGCAACGGCTCTTTCGGTTTTATCCGATCATCATGCTTTCCCCAGGTCCTGCCGGGGATTCATGGTATCATTTAGCCTGTCAAAAGTAAACTTGCAGTCGACTGCTTTTAGGTTCGAGCCCAGTTAATTTCATCATTCCAGGCTGATGCTCTAAATTCGCGTGTCCTTTGCATCATACGTTGGTCGGCTGTACGATGCTGAAGTGTAAAGTTTGCTTCAATTCTTGAGGCCTTTTTTAAAGCCTTTGTTCGGCAGACACTGTCCACCAAGTGACAGTTGGTCTAGGATCCGATTTCATAACTATGTTCTCGTTCTTAGCTAGTTATGACGCCCAACCAGTGGGTGTACAAACCCGCAACTTGAGCTGCCTGTTTCAAAACAAGCCCACTTCAGTATCCGAACTCAATGAGATGGTTTGTTATACTATGGACATGTGTTTACTCGGTTGTCACCTTTTTTTAAATTTCAGAAATTACATAGAAATCAAGTTTGTAGGATTATATATATATATATATATATATATATATATATATAAAATATGTACTGATACTAACAGACAGACATGGTGGTTTTCAGTATGCAGCCCGTATGGGCTACACGTGTGAACTCGTGGATAAAACAAATGAGCAAAGTCAGTCAGCATCTGTTCTAGAGCTAGAAACCGGTATCAGAAGGGTTCCTGGTTTTGCTCTCGATTCGTGCATTTTACATTGCCTGTCCTCATTTCTCTTGGTCGATCGTCTTAATGATATTCGTCCAGCAGAGTTTATTCTCTGAGTAGTTGGTTTTCATTCGAACCCGTCCACAGCTAGACAACAAATGAACAACGTATTCCATGTGAGTTTACCGCGAATGGGGCGGTGTTTTGTAATACTGGGACTTAGGACTTCTAGTAGCTCTCGAAATCCTACTTGAATTGAAACTCCCAGCTAAGTAATAAGGAGAAGACCTCAAACTGATCACAGGAAGCAGTTGTTTTTGGTGCGACAAGAACCCATATTTACAGTTGCACATCTGTATTAGAAAGACCAGAGTCTGCCATTGGCTGATCTCAGTGGCACATGCATAAGTAATAAACTGTAAGCTGATTGGTGCAATACAGAACGAGGAACTTGGCAAATAACGAAAGATGCAACATTGAAGCTGTTCGTCCAATCCTGATGTGGTATCTTAACGCGACGTTTGGATTGGTCCTCTGTTAGATTTCTATTGTGTCGGGGTTTGGATAAGCAGTGAATCGAGCAGGTTTTTATCAGTTTTCGTTGTAGGACGATAATGTGGTCCCTGACCAGTCCTTCCGTCCCACTTGATCAGTTAACAGCTCATGACTGGTCTGAATTGTGATCACTAGGGAAATGTGCATGCCGTCATTGGGTGCTTACGCGCATACTCTTTCATCTGACTTCCTGAGCTCGGTTTCCCTGCCGAGTTTGTTGATGCGCTGGTGACTGATTGAATGTTCACTATTCGAAAGGCCGAAGTAGCAGATTGGTGTCACGAAGTAAGCATCAATAAATAACAGCCTGTTTTATTCTCTCCAGATGAGTAGATGTTCAGTATGCGAACGTGAACGTTCAACAAATTACGAATGTGAGCCAGCTAACTGATTCCAACTCTCTATCTAACAGTATACACAGCACACTGTATCTGAAGGTTGGTTTTCCGGTTCCGTTGCTTATATTAAGCAAGATTTTATAATCATGACAACTATCCAGTTCCCTTTTGGTTAATCTTTTTTTCTCAGTCAAACCCGCGGTTTGAAGGTTTCCGTAAAGAAAAGCTGATCGCAATGAAACAAACCTTGGAACAGTACGAAGCCGCTCTGCGCCACCTCGTGGATTGTTCGGGTGAGTGGTTTATCTTGAGTGTCAGTCATCATGTGTTGGGAAAAGGCACTTTTTCCCAAAAATTCGCCATACTTGCCGAGAAAAATGGATTTTCCATTTTTGGAGAATTTGAACGCCCGCCAGAATTCTCGAACGTCCGAGAAGCTACGCTCACTCTGATTGGTCCGTTGGGTGGCCTAGGCGCAAGGTCACCCGAAACCTATAAATACAGACGTTGTAAATCGGTATTTTGCCTTCTGGCTGAGGCAGCAAATAAAGCTCGTTTGAAGGCCGTCTTTTTCCTTACTTGTTGGGGATCTAAGTTGCGAGAGTTGGGTTCCGATATTTGCGCTCTGGTTTTCGTGCAGTTTTGCGATATCGTTGCGTTCGTTCGTGATAGAGATACTGCTCGTGGTCTTTGTGTTTGTTCTTGTCTTTCTCTATCAGGGGGTCGTAACACATGTGTGACACCGCGGTTTCCAGTAACAGAGATAGCTTTTCGGGAAAACTTATTTCCCGTTTCCCCCGATAGTTTCCACACCAAATATTGTAGTTAAACATGGGAAATTCTCTTGTTTGAACACCTTTCTCAAAGGAGAGACCGGACATAAGAAAACACCATTTTTGGTTTAAAAATTCTCTATATCACAGCATCATCTCGTTACTTGTGCATTGTTAATTTTACGCTTGCATCGTTCGTTTAAATGTAACTGTGATGACGAGTTTATTACTAAACGCGGTCTCTGCTGATAGGTGTGGTTGCAGACGAGTAGTCACAGATTTTCCATCCCACCCGTTTCTTCGCAATTTCAACTGTATACATATCCACTGACCGATTTTTGAAAAAAAAAACCCTGCGTTTCATTCTTATTTGAGCTCATCGGTAGTGCATATCCCTATCCAGACTGAGATTCGCACTCCGGCTGTCGTGGTTACGGATAAAGCATGTTAATTATTAGTTCACTCACTGCAATTGACCGAATCATCCACGTCCAAGTTTTCAGCCACAATTTGTGAGTATCGCTCAGGCTGCCCAACTTTCTTCAGAGTGCAGCGTTTTTCTTAATTTCACTCGGTACTATTGTGATCGGGCTTTCTCCGTAAAGTTACAGTCATAGATTTCACGTGACATGCTTAGTAATATATTTGTTAGGGGTTAGTCGTCGAGGCATTTCACCAGTACAACTTCTACGTCTAATAACACTTGGTAACATTTACGATTTGTCCCGTATTGCGTACTTGGAGATGACAAAAGTTACAACCGGTTTTTATTGTGTAGAACAGATATGGTCTTGAAGCTATGCGTACTACAACACATTATTTTGAGTAATTTCCTTTCCGCCTCTTTTCCACCCAGTTTTGTGTGATCCTCTAAAGGCATCTGGAACAAAGTCTAGACTCTGAACAAGGTGTATTCCGGCTAAACTCGACCAAAAGCACTGAACCCTATCGACTACTCCATTTGATCATCTTTGGTTAGTTCACAATCCGTCTGCGGTCAACTGATCATCTTTGTATTCTTGGTTGAGCTGTTCAGCTAGTCGGTATTGCCTATTGGCTTTGTTTAATACTCTGTCAGTCCATTGACGCCAGTCCTCACAGGTTCTTATGTATTTCGCTGGTTTCTTGATGGATCACACTATGTCTTACTTGGACCAATCATTCGCCTCAGTGAGAAGGTGGGTACTTCGGTGCTGAACGTTAATATCCAGGAATGTATGTAATACCAGTGGAGTGGAGTGAAGAACGAATTTTTTTAAAATATTCAATGCGATCCCTCGATAGACACAGCCACAACAGACTGTAGTGGACAAGGTCACTGCAACTGAAAATAGAAAGCTCTATTGGTTTACTATTTAAAAATGAAGGTTGCTCTCCTCAGACCACAAAACGCCTCGTTGTATCCATTAAACGGGTGTAGTCAAAGTTGTAATCATCGATCAATTCACGCTACATTTATCAATTTGTATGTGACCACGACAGAAGTTACATCAGCGGAATCTGTAGGTGTTTGAGCCCAGTGACGAAAAAACATTTACGAAAATGAGTCAAGGAAGTGATCACGCAGTCCGGTTCTTTCGTTCTGGGCTCCACTCAAAACTCCGGCTTTGTGAAACGCCAGACGCGTATTAACTGAAGGTGGTTGAATTAAGTTCAACTCGACGTTCAAAGTCATACTGCATCACCCCAGCCCACTAAAATTGGGATTATTATGGTGTGCGTATGGTGTGATGACTTTACTAATGATTGGTACTGGCTTAGCTAGTGGTCTATTGAAAACAGCTGACTGTCCAACGTCGGCAGATGTAAAGTCACGTATATTTACCATCAGTGTTATGCTGACGATCACCTTGGCGAATCTGACTTACCCACATTCCTATACGAACTCGATATAGGGAACTCGATGACAGACAGTCTTTGTTTGTCTACTATTTGCGGAACCATAGCTGAGTACCCACACAGCTCTGTTACTGTCATCCCAGAAAATGCGTAATTATTTAAAGTATTCGGAAGCAGGTCACTAAGGAAGTTATATGACTTGGAAAAATCCCCAAACCGGAGAAGTTGGCGAACTTCAGTCACCGTATTGCTGTCAACATGGAAGTTATCTACTTGTCACCCGGAAAATTCTCTTCACAACCGGTCATCCATTTGCAATTGTTTACTGATATAGTCACTCTCTGAAACTGATCTATAGAGTGGGCGGGTTACTATGTAGGCAAAGATTAACTGTTAGGATCTGCCCATTTTAAACATTGCTCTGCCCTGTAGTCATGGCCCGATCGGCTGGGAATTTTGAAGTTTATTCCCATTGGATATAGGTGAGATAAATCTTCACTTAATCTTTCCTGATCGTCACCTTAGACGATTCTCTCAGGTCAGTAAATGTACATTTCTGACGCAATATCGCTTCATCATGTTCCGGTATTCATCCACTACCACTCATTTTTCGATCTAAACAGATACAGAAAAGTCGAAACAGTGGTTGTTTTCCCTCTCTTACAATCCTGTAATGTTGTACGATCTTTTATGTTACTTCATCTTCTAAACCGAAGGAGGCTTTCCATCTTATCGAATTTGAGTATATTTTCGAGTCCTATATGGGATACCAAACCTATTGATCTCTCCTTTTTTTCCTTTTCATGTTTGATCCTGTTGTTTTCAACGTTTTTGCTTACTATTTTGCCTACTGAATTCCTTGGTAAGTAGCTATGCTCTTCATTCTCCATATATCCATTTTTAGGTACACGTTTCAAACCATGTTGGGAGCGGACGAACGCGCGTTACGATTTTGTACCAACAAACTTACATGTAAATCAAATGGCACTTACGGATGTCGATGGACAACCAGGTTTGTCGTTTGTTTAGTGTTTAATCATTTTCCATCGTACTTCTGATCTTTCTACTTTAATCCTTTTGGTTTATCACTTTGGGATTGTTGTTCACAGTATGTTCACTTTCTGTCCAGTGTTTTTGTTTTGGCCCTGGTAACAAAACTGATTTTTCTTGTTTCCCCGTATTAACGTATTTCGCAGTATCCTTTCACAGCGTAACAAGTGTCGGCGTTTTCTCTGCCGGTTCTCGCTCCTACAAGGCCGGTGGACTGTTTCGGATCGCGTCAGATCTGACTAGAAGTCGAATAGTCTATCCTCCGTCTCCTCTGTCAGCCTCTGAACTGAGTGTTCAATCGCCCATTGCTGCAGCGGCTGCATGTCTGATGGACGTCTCTCCAATTGGTCGAGCACATGCTTTACTGTACCGAGGTACCGGTACTTTGGCGGTGTTGCGTGGGGATTTATCAGGATTGGTGCAGCGTCTGAGTGCTCGCGATCAAGCAGAACCATTAACCCATAGATTGCAAAAGACGGTGAGTGTGAGTTAACCAGGTTGGGTGGAAGAAACACGCTTAGTTTGCACATTTTCCCACTTCTACAATCCACAGCTTTGCTTCTTTTTTGGCAAAACAGATGGTTGGTTCATTTTTCGCCGAAACTTCTCATCGCCTTCATTTGATATACGCTTGCCTGTACTCTAATTTGCATTGCTTTTGAAAGCAATGTTACTTTCAATTTTTTTTCCGACTTCCGTTTTGCTACTTCACGTCCCATTACTTAGGCGTAATCTCATACAGTGCTGTCTTTTTCTTCTCTTTTGACAGCTGACACCAATTTTATCTATATTTTCCGACCCATTGCTAAACAAATTGGACATGAAAACCGCTATTCAAAATGATTTCAAGAATTTGCTCAAATGGTTGACTGAGCTTTCTGCTTTGGACAAATTAGAAAGCGCTCCACCTCCGGTTCCATCTCGGTGAGCTTTTGGTCTCTTGTGTAGCATTTCTGGTTTGCGCGTGAATATTGTACCGCTTCCCCTATTCCTCCTTGCGAGATCTAGTATTTATGTTTTACAGTTGTGTCACAATAAACCACTATACTCAACTGTGTCCATGGTGCACGTGGTTCAATAAAGTATTGTCTCTAGCTCTCGTATCGCATGATGTTTGCTGCCGTCACCTGTGAACTGCGTGAATATGGTCAGGCGGCCCAAACCCAACCTAGAGACTCCGACATAGCCGGGTTCATACTCTATATGGCACGTTACCATCGTAACGTGAATCAGAAGGCATACTATGTTTGAAGGTGTGTGTTTCACGCGAACGACGAATTACGTGTATTGGCCACAATGTGAAAATACGATAGCATGGATATCTGGTGAATGTTCAACGGACTACGTGCATATACAGCAAATCTGCCCTTATATGTGACCACAAATGCTGATTTCGTGGAATGCTCAACCGTTGGATTGTTCGTTCCATTTCGACTTGGCCTTGTTGTTAGCTCATATCCGAACCGCTGATATTCTTGGTTGAATTATATTCCGTCATTGTTATCGCCTGCACCAAATATTCACCAAATTGCTTTGTACAGGAAACCTGTCTATAACAAGATTGGTATGTGAATCGCTAACCGTCTTGTGTTTTATAATGATCTGTTTAATGCACTTTCGGAATACCGGCAGCAAAAACTTGCAAGTATGATTGATAAATTCCATTTTACCGACCTACCACAATTCTCTGTCTCTCATCTACTCAGTCAGCACATGTCTGTGGATCAGACAACTGTTTGCGGCTCGCCTGTTACGCTTGATCGCGCCGCGCTCCTTATACATATAGGAAGTGCTGAGAAGTGTTTGTCTTCCAGTCTAGACAGAATGTGGGATACCTGCGCAGAACTGTTGTGGAACTACATCTTTGAAGGGTTGACTTCGCTCATTCAACCGTACACCTCTGCCGAAAGTGGTCTGGCTACAAACATGCTGATTTCCGAAGCGGAACGCGTGTGCGCGGCGAACGGCGGTGTAAATGTGGATAATTGTTTGGCCGCGCTGGCTGTGATCTACGAGGCATTCGCCTATCGGCATCACGCGTGTGTTTGCCAAGTGAGTGAATTTATGCTTATTGTGCAATTTTTTTAATGAACTATTGATGTGTACATTTTCTAATACTTGACTCTCCTAACCTAAAGGCACTGACAAGTCTACTGACGGCTTTGCTGTCCGAAGTTCCCCACTGGAATCGCACGCGTTGGGAACAGGCTGCCGTTTGTGGTGTACTGGCCCAATTCGAAGGACTTCTTAGCTGTTACGGGAACGAACAGGGTATGATCGAGGACTGGGCTTGGGCGATAGAACATTTGGCTCATATTCGGATAGTTTTGCGCCCGTGTAGCAGTCGAAACGAGCACCAAACGAAAGGCGCCGAAGGGATTGCCGGCAGTTGTTCTATCGGAAGCACTCCGGTTGCTCGGGTAACAACGATGCACGAATGTGAGGTGAGCGTCTTCCCTTGGTTGTCTTAATATTTATCTCCGACTTGATCACTACAAAACATGAGCGATCTGTTCACTTGGATAGTGTCATCTCATCAGGGTAGAGCAAACGTTACACTAAAAACGCTTATCCGAAGTCATGTCTAGCTCACAGCATACATACTTCAGAACCACATAGAATTTCCTTTCTGCTCCTACAAGACACTCAGGTTCACAACTACGAATAACTGAGACATCATCGTGGTGACCTGGTCAGACCGAAGACTAGGGATCACTACGTGCAATATTGGAAGTCCACTGTGTTTTTCCTGTCTGTTGTCATGTCTCGCCCTATCGCAGATTTTTTAAACACTTGTTTCCGTCGTACACTTTTTCTTAGCTCTTTAGAACGGTACTCAAAACAAAGTGCTCTTTTGTTGCATCCAGCATACAATTTGCTTTTTTTTATCTGGTCATTTGGGTGCTCAATTTGTTCAAATGCAGCTGCTCTGGTAGAAAAAAATCTAGTTACGGTCATACGAATGGAACTATGACGGGTACATGATTTATTGCATCACCGCTTACCGATTCGAGTCCCGTTCAGGCTGTCTTCTTACTTGATAAATTTGAACAAGAACAAGTCTGGAAACGTGTTATCATTCTGCCTGTTTCTGGTATACGACAAACTTCTTCACTTCCTTCTCTGGCATATCTCTGATTCTATCCTGGCTGTTGTTAACCACATGTGAAATACCATGATCCATTACTTTTACTTCCCTATCATATGAATACCTCAGGACATAAAGATAGCTGTTTTGTTACGGGTTCGAACCCATTTACTTTGATCACTTCTGCTCAATATTGAGATGTATTTTATCAGTGAAGTGTACTTACTGATTGGGGACAACGATTAAGATATCGTGTTATCGAAATGGTCTCGGTCGATTGAATCACCTGTTTCTCCGGTCGAACCCCCGATACTTAGTGCATTGTTTGCCGATGTTGGAAAACAAAAGCCGTTCTCGGCGGACATAATTGGGATAATTAACCATTTGTTGGGTACAGGCATATTTAGGATCTGTCACCTCACCCATCGCAGTTGGTTGTTGTTGGATATGGTGATTAATGTGGAAGCTCCACTTGATTTATTGAGCAAGTCATTCGCCTGCGACTTCTTCTACCTCTTTCTGTATCCACAACATCGTCTCCGTCTAGCTCCTTTTCCCTCAGCATTGTGTTATATTGCTGTTAATTATACTTCTACTCACTTTTCTAAAATTTTTATTAGCTTCACGCTGAACATCACTCATGTTTGATTTCAGCTTTCGCACTTGTATAGACTTTCAAGCTAGTCTGTTCCTAATTGAAGCACTAAACCGGAGTTCCGCCGTTATTTGAATTAACTGTTCGAGTCAAGATTTTTGAATTGCCATTCAGTTGACTCGTGCGTTGGCACAAGAGACAACTTGTGCATCTAATTTCGGTATACTCGTTAATGTTCATGTCGCTCATCCCCGGTGTTACCTAACAAATTGTAAGTGTATACGCTTTCTTTATCATGATTATTTTGGTAATCAATATTTTTATTTGTCCGTCGTTGTTTGCACAAATAGTAGAATGTGGGGCGCTCTGTATGTGTTCGTTTGGGCGTGGGAAATTTGTAAGGAATTGAGTAGTTTTCAAGATATTGAAAGTTTGTGAACTGTGGATGTGTAGAGTACCAATATCTCATTCGTTCTCTGTCCGATATATCTTTGGAAGTGGTTAAAGGCGTATTATCGATCGTGATTACCGAATAAAGGACAACATTCGCTGCCCCTCTTCAGGCCTTTATCTTCACAGTGTATTATTCCAGCATACCTAGTAAAGGTCGGTTCAACAATCGCTATCTGGGAAAATCGGAATATGAATGTTTCATCCGCAACTGTCCAATGCAAATATACCACATATCTTGTTCTGCGCACTTAGATGTTCTATCACTTTTTCGTGGTTGTATGGCAGTTAAGCATCAGTATGAACCACTGATGTGTTGTTGTCTATGATGATGATGATGACTGTGAAAACCTTAGACGTAAGGCAAACAACTTATAAAGGTGAAATGCGCCACGCCAAGGAGTACATGGGAATACGGCTGTCATGTGTTGGTTTGGGTAGGTTATTTAAGAGAATTCTGACTGAATAATAGTTTTAATCTTACACAAGTTGCGCCGCAATATTTTTAAAAAGTGTATATATGTATACATATGTGTATTTGCATCAGTAGTTAGTTTTTGGAAGCGATTGTCATTCGTACTGGCTGCGTTGTTTCAGATACAATTTACTGTGTCTACATTCGCCACGTCGTAGGGTAATTGTGTACTGTCACGCAGTATCTCGTTCTACCGTTTGACGGATTAAATGAATGCCAGTTGTATCAATATCGGGAACTGAATAGGTAAATTGTTGTGGTAGCTCTTGCGGTATGTCGTATTGCAGTGTGTATGTTTATTGTCGTTTCAGCTCTTACAGATAAACACAGTTGTGCTTCTTTCCGATTTCCTTGTGGGTAGTTACGGAAACAGAATACAACTCATTTAAACCAACAGCGTTTTCTTGCACTCTACAGATTAACTTTTTTCTTTTTTGATATGTGTTTTGTTTGGATTTTCAGTTGACTCTACCCTGGTCAGTGTGGACTGGCGCATCAGCTGAGATTCAGTCTCGTGGTCGTGTACGACTTCCAGTTCATCCAGTAGCGTTTAATGTGGGAATTAATGAACAACAGACCATTGCAGAGAAGCAAGTGTTTTATTGTTGTTTTTTAAATGTATATCCTTCTGATCTCTGAATGCTTGACTGATTGTTCACTCGTGTCCCCATATGTTCGATGTGACCGGTCGTTTAGTGCTGTCCTTCATCGACAGTGTTCGTCAGCCACAAACACTGCATTTGTTAGTGTTCAGGCAAAAGTTTCCTCACGGTGTACCGTTGTGGTCACAAGAACGGCTAGCTAGAGAACTTGTGTATTGCGGGCAAAACGCATGGCCTACGCAAAAGTCTTAGCGTCAGTCTCACTAACCTATGTGTGCATGTTGTGTTCGTTCAAGCGTAGGCTACAGTCGTTCATGCCATATACACAGAACATTGGATATTGAGGCAACTCTTTCATTTAGTCAAGTTACTTGCGCTCTACCGTTCTCTCTCTGTTGACCACCTCTTAGATCGTCGTTTTCATGTGGCTTGCGGTCATTGCTGTTTCTCATGTTTGTTCATGGGCGCGGGAACGTACATTGAACTCCATCTCCTAATTGTGGTTTGTGAAGGTTTGGAAAAACCAGTGATTCGGTGTCACAACTTACTCGTTGGGAACTTCGTCATCCTGAACAAAAATTCACCAATGCTTTGTACCACTTAATTGCTATGTCGCCGCAAAGAGGACTTCGCTTATGGATAAACAAAAAGAATGGATTGGGTTAATTTCATAAACCTTCCGTTTCTAAACTTCACTTGTTAACTGGAAAGTCGCCGATAATTTTTCACCTCAGTATTCAACTTTGCATGCTGATTTGCACTGGTAGTAGTCTCATTGCGACAATAACTGATTGAGCTCATTCGTTCAATATGCTCATCGATATACGCGACACGATCTAGTTTGTGTGTAATCATTTGCACTCGATGTTAGTCTGTCCTATGACTTCTCTTTAGGCACGTTTCTGTGGACTCCATCGTGCAGCTTCAAATCGAGCTGCCGAGTAGATACGTTTCATAAGGAAAGCATCCTGGTTCACGTTTTGCAATCAAAAAAGTTACCAAACCCCAAATTCTCAGTAGTAGTCAACAGTATTGATTGGTGGTTGGGCATTTGTAAGTTCATCCTCCCCTGCGGGTTATCGCTGCTTTTGTTTTCACACAAGCATTCATACTGGCCCTGTCTACTCAAGTTTTTACATGCTGGTTGATTCTTGTCAGTCGTCATACCATTCCATAGAATCGAAATTCTATTTCTGGTCTGAATTAGCCTATGTCCTGCTGACGTGCAAGCGAGTTTGTATGTAACTGTGACCGAATGCAGTTGGCGTTGAACCGATTGCACCACTTACGTAATTGGTCGCCTCTGCTGACTAACTGATAACGTGGACAAAGTTTTTAGCGCAGACGACTATTGAACAGTTGTTATTTATTGATCAGGACACTTGTTGGATTTTTCGTATGAAATTTGCCGCTCGAGAAATCTGGCTTGTATTCCGTCGGGTGTTTCCGAGCTTCGCGTTGCGGCGAACGGTCGTGCGTTCTACAGTCAAAATCTTCATACTGTTTAGAAGCTTTAGTGATATTTTTAATCAGATTGAGAAGTTCTGATGGTGGGTTATCAGTTGAAGTTGACGAGACACTTCCTGGGTTTTCTATGAAGTTTATCTGACGTACTGGACACTATTCACGAGTGACTACGGTTCAAAGTTCAAATGAGATACTTCAGTCATGCTCAGTATAAGATTACTTGGTTAGCCGGCACATTCCAACTTCCACTTGGGATCCGCGAAACTCCATTCTACTACTTACGTTCTCAGTAAGTCATTCGAAAAGCACGTCTGATTGAAAACTTGCATTTTAGCTCGAGTAGCATTCAAAATACACTCAGTTAAATGTCCGATTTTGAATAGAGCAGACAAAAGACTGACATTACACGATTTATGCTCGAGCAGATTTCGCTGCATCTCTACTGGTGTTTACTGCAGACGAGTTAAAATGTACAAAATTCCAAACCACAAAACAATCACAAAAGGTCAAAGTTCAAAACCAGTTCGGTTGCTACCACGGCAGCATCAACGTCACAAACAGTTCTTTTTGTACGCACAAAATGGGGTGACGGTGTCTGATTGCAATGGCCTCGGCATATCGTAGCAAACGTTTGTTTCGAGTCGAGAACAGAACACGAAATGACTGATGAGTCAATCACATGTTGCGTCATCAAGTGATGCTTGGCAATCGATGACGCTGGCTCCTTCCGGGTGTTTGCTGTCAAGTTGCTTGATTGTGTGACCGTTTGTTGAACCCATTTCGGTAAGTGTTCGGCAACCCTGGTTCCAAGCTGGCGCTCAGTTCTGCCAACATAGGATGCTCCGCATCCACATTTGTATTCATAGATTACGTTTGATTTGGCGAACTGAGGCGTCGGTTGCTTAACCGGGGGCGTGGGAACTCGGACCGTTCTGTACACGATCACTGGTTTCGCGGCAAAGAACGTGCGGACAACAGCTGACCTTAAGCGTTGTTCAACTATTCGACACACATTGTCTCCCTTGAACGGCAGTTGTAAAACTACTGTCTTTTTGGGGACTGTGGGTTGAGAATTATTTTGTACATTGCTGGTGTTGAATTTTCTTATAAATCCTCCCGGATAACCGTTGTCTAATAAAGTCTGTTCTATTTGACGGAGTTCATCATCCAGAGGTGTTACTAGTGCAAACCATCTGGATCGGTCAAATAACTACTGGACCATAGCTGTCAAAGTGTAGGTACTGACCGGTCCACGTATTCTTTCGATATATAGCACGTTGAATGGATCCATCCATTCTCTTAGTTATGTTGATATCCAGAAACGGCAGTCGGCCATTAGTCTCACTTTCTAAAGTGTAGCGAATGTTTGGATGTAAACAGTTCATTTGGTCTAGCAAATCTGTTGCCTGCATCTGATCATTTGTGACTACAAGTATGTCATCAACATACCTTTTATAGAGGACCAAACTGTCCAATTTGCTCGCCATTTGCTTTTCCAGTTTGGCCACAAAGATATCGGCTAAAACTGGACCAAGTGGACTGCCCATTTCGACTCCATCAATCTAACGATAGTGCGCGTTATAATTTCGCAATTCGTTATACCGGTTGGCCACGTCCAACAATGCCATCATTTAAGGCTGTTCATTGTCCCTTAAACCCCGGTCAAGAAAATCGGAACTCTCAGCTGAAGCACGTTTTCATGCCCAAAACCTATGTTGTTGTTTTCAGCACATCAGTCTACCACCACGCGGCTAGTGATGGGTTACCTCAAAGGCGAGCTTTTTGAAAGATTACTTGGATGTGGTTTGTTTGTTCAGGTTGCACAGGGGCGAATGAGCAGTTGGCCATAAGTCTATTCATTATTAGTTGGTGCCTACTCAGATCGTTTTTTAAACCTAGCGAGACCTGCAAAGTACGGTGTATTGTTAGTTGAAGATACCGCAACAAAGATTATTTACCGGTGAGATCTGGTCTCGCCGACCGACAACTCTCACTCTGGTTATTTCCTCGAGAACAGTAGGCGGGAAGTCCCATCCAAACGAGTCGTTTTCGGACTCCTATCAAAACTTCAGAGCCTTTTATCCAACATAGTTCAGCGACGATCGTTTTACTCTTGCATCAACCTAGCGCTGAGATTTACGGGAAAGTTTGGCAGTTTGAACAGCTAATGGCTAGTGCGACTGATTCTTCTGAGTAGACGCGATCATCTTACTGACCAGTTGCATTAACCGTTAGTTGTTCAGACTCTCGATTGTTCATATAAAGCACAGCACAGTCAGATTCGGATGATTCGCCCATAGGGTTAAGAACCATCGTGCGGCTTGAGCTGAACTGAGCTCAGTTTGAAGACAGGCTTCCTTTCGGTATGGATTACTACTGCTAATTTGTCTGCGTGCAAGCACAACATGAATTCCACATAATTAATCGCTCTTGGTTGTGTCTGTGTATGATTTTATGCGTACGTCTGTTTGCGCATTTAAGCGTATGTTTGTCCGTGGTTGTGCTTACTTACTTCTTCGACTCGCAGATGGCTAACTTCCGTAAGACATCTTTTTGTTTCACACTATATGAAATAAGCCACGTTGCAGAGGTTCGGATCCGTTACAGTGAGTTCGTCAGTCGCCTCCAATATGCCGCCTCACTAATCACTGAACATACTTTGGGCTTGTGTGCTACTGTCCTGTGTGAATCTGAGCTGTTTTCCCCGCAGTACTCGTGTAGTATGTTGATCTCTTCTTCTATGGCCTTAATACAATAGACTATTAAGAGATGCGAGTAAACGACACTAGGTAGCAACCCGTTCCTCTGATAACAAAATTGTGAAAAATTAACGGAAGTCTTCAATAACCAACATATTTTAGGTTTGATACAGAGATTGCCACTATTTCTTTGAATTTCTTAACGAAACTGGAAGGTTCATGAGTGTACAAATTCGGCTGTTTAGATCATTTACTGTTGATCAAAAAATGTGTTTCAGAGATTTGCACTTTTGTTGCTCCTAATTTCGTCAAAGGTTGTGTACTGCACTTGTCTTTTTCTTGTGTGATAACTGTGTTCCTTACATCTTACTGGCTTTTGGCAACAGGTTTGATAAAGCGGCTGTGCAGCATGCCGTGAATAGTCAAGGTCTGGCTCGTCTGGAAACTTATTTTGAACGTTTCACGAAACACTATGGTGCTCCACGTAAGTGTGCGACTTCTATTTTCTATCGTGTATAGACTCAAGTACGCCTGTCTAATGTACTTACTGATGGCCAGCTGATCACTGAGACCGACGGACAATCGTCACCTGTTCGTTCGGTGTCTTGGATTGCGATCTGTGGGTTAATGCTGTTGATCCAATGCAGTGTGTGTATTAGTTTACGTATTTTAATGGATCTCGTATATCAGGGCAAAAGAATTCTATTTTTATCGTTAGAAAACTGTGCTTTTGTTTACCTTTTTTCTCCTGTACTTGATGCATTCTTCGGTTTCAGAGTTATTTTTCCACAATGAGATAGCGCCGGTATGTTGGCGTGTACATTGGTTGCACTCTGATGTACAATAACGGAACTGTTTGTTATCTGTCCCGGTTAAGTAAACCGTGCTCTCCGTTGGGTTTGGCGAAATTTCCTCAGTTTGCTCTTCACGCTATCCAAACACATACTTCCAGCCTTGTTTTAGAGATTACTTGTCAGAACATTTTGTTGTTAGCCGACTGTATTTTGTATTGTATGGACACCCTTCTTTGTGTAGGGGTTATTTCTTTTTTTACTTTAGGGAATTCGATTCTTGTGTCTGCAACATCAATCACTGGTGATTCAGTCTAGCCTGCTGCCTAGCGATTCGAGTGCTGACATCTTTCAGAGTTGGCGTTGTGCCAACTACAGATCGATTTCTCTTTGTTCTAACTCTGTGCGTCCGTGGTCCAGTAATAAAGGTTCATGATGATTCGACGAGACTAACCTATACAGTAATTCTTAGTGGATGGTACTCATTTGTCCACCCCATTTGCTTTATCTATATTTCAGACTATGAATCATATCGTACGTGTTATGGTTCAGATTGTCGCTGACATTGATGTTAATGCTGAATGTAAAGTCTAAGTTAGAGCCAATATTCTTACGGATGTGGATATGCCATTGACGGACAACTCTGTCATGCGTGCAAGTGTTTCCAACTGGCGATGTGAGCTGTTACGAGATATTCAGCCGGACGATCATGACTTTCAAAGTCCTTGACCATTTTACTGCTTGGCTGTTGTGATTTCTCCTAACTTTTCTTGGGTCGCATTAAATATTGAACTTCAGCATACTGACGTTCTATCCTATCCAACTTGCTTTATCTGTTTGATTTTTTTTCATTTCGTGGACTAAAACAGTTTTCTCTAACTGGGGTCATCTCTGGGCTCAACAGAGCCCTACGTTGTGGTACAACAGCCGGGGATGTTTTGCTATACTGTCGCAGAATGCGTCCACCGGAAATGTTGGAGGTTACATCTATAGTATATTTGGTCACACGCACCGGACAATGGTGAGTAGGCAACGAGAAAGTTAGAAAGCGAGCTTGTGTATCAATCAAATTCATTCGGCGAAGATTTGAAAATACGTACATTTTTATGTTTGTCATTATTGTGACCTCGGCAACTAAGTCGTTAGTGCATGACTTGTTTGAGTCTTTGCCTTGATATATATATATATATATATATATATATATATATCA
>LOND01001141.1:76541-87293 GCA_014220965.1 Paragonimus kellicotti
TGTTCATTTTGCTGATGCTGCGGTGCGGTCGTCTGTGTCCAAGGATTGCAACTATTTATCATCCGTTGTATTACAATTGTCACAATACTTGACATTTCTTTTCAGTGGTCCACCGGTGAGTCCGGTATCTGATTTGCGGTCCGCATTTTAACTGGAGCTCTATACTGAGTTATGTTAACCGCATAGTATTGAGGTCCTTTTGGATCTTAATCCTTAAAATGCGTTATGCTTAAGCTGTTTATTTGATGATGATGATGAATGAACATTTCCGACTAGATCAGAACGAAGGTGGCTGATCGATGGTTTGCTTGTGTGCAGAAGTAGTGATAGCTGTCATACTTGCTAGCTTCAGCACTGCTATTCATTCTTAAGGGTATTTT
Source organism: Paragonimus kellicotti (assembly GCA_014220965.1). NCBI lineage: Eukaryota > Metazoa > Platyhelminthes > Trematoda > Plagiorchiida > Troglotrematidae > Paragonimus > Paragonimus kellicotti. Next base: position 76,922 of record LOND01001141.1, read on the forward strand.
ATTTGGATTTCGACAATCGAGATTTATATGTTGCAGCTTGCGTTCGGATATTGAGAAGTTCGAGGCCGTGTTGTGCCGTGAATCGTAACACCACTCGGGTAAACAACAAATCAACTGATGGAGAAGATTAATTGGGCAGACCATAAGTAGTTTCAAACACCACTGTTAATGAGAAAATCCAAAATGCATTGGAAAATAAAGGAATAGATAGTCAGTGTATTTTCTCCTATGCCTACTTCCATCTGTTTAGATAGTACAACTCCGGTGTCAGTTTTGAGACCAGAAACCCCTTATGCATTCGTCGTTCACGTCTAGATCTTTCTGTTACACTTTCGTTGACTCAGAAGTGGAAAATGTATTTGCCACGAACTATCGTGTTATGCGTTCTGTGTTAAGATTGCTGAAGCGTTTTCCGATTTTGCCAGTGTTTACTCATTTGCACGCAGCGATGTTTCTTGACGATCCTGAATGTTTTGTGGTGTCATTCAGACATAATGCAAGTCTGACGGTGCTGTAGCTCTGTTCATGTTGTACTCAAGTGTTGTTTACTTATTCGTCTCACATCGTCGCCATTAAAACACTAAGGTGAGAAAATGTTTCGTGCGAAACAGCGCAAACAATAGTAAACTGTGGCTCCAATTTCCCGAATGGACTCCGCTGCTGTAAATTATTGTGTGACGCGGTTAATTCACTTGTTCACTGATTTGCTGTTCGGCCTATATTTGTTTCTACATATTAAATATTGTGACAACATATCCTCATCCGTATGTGTTAGTTCAAAACCCAAACTATCTGCTCCAAGTACACTATGTAGAAGCCGCACTTTTCGCGAATCGCTTCTTGTGATGCACGAATTGATCGATCATGGCGTATTCTTGTCCTACAGTGATCGTTTTTGAGAACCCATTCATGCGCATGTAAAACTGCGCTCACTATCCGAGTGAGTGGTCTGTCGAGAAGCTATTATAGAGAAGAGGGATTTTGGCAGCTGACTTGGTCGTAGTAGAATGAACTGAAAGATAGCTTTGTAAGGTTTGATCGGATTTGCGTTCCGATAATTCAGTCAACCTTAAGTTATTGTTGATTTGGCTGTGGTTACTGTATACGCCGCCCGCGTTTTTCCCTTAATTGTCATACTTAATTGTCTCAATCGACGAGGTTGTAAAACTTTCGGCGTACTCGTCCTTATTTCTGCTTCGTTTGATCATACAGATTGATCGTTGCACGTGTGGTTCCTTTTTCTCAGTCTTCTCCTTACACTGCAAGATTCATTGGGATCGCGGAACTAAGATCACTGCGACATCCGTTTACGTGAAAGGGGATAAATGGAAATGTAACTCTTATTACAGTACGTCGTTACCGAATTGGGATTAAACTGATGGCAATTGAATTAAGTTCATCTTAAGTAAACGATCTATGGTCAGTTAATGCATGAATGAATTCGATTGTAGCCGATCTGCCTTATGTCAGAATTCATTAGATTCACCATTTTTACAAATCTCACGATTTTCTTCATCGTCGCCTGTCACCATTATCATAAGCTGTGCAGAAAGATGTATCATTGAGGAGGCGAGTAGAAACTACTCGAATCCGTTTGAATTGGTTAGTAGTAGATTTGAAATGAACAGCAGAAGGGGTTACACGGCGATACTACTGTTTGCGTACCGTCACGTTTGCGTGCATTCAACTGCGTCATTGACTTCTCTAAACAACGCATTTGGATCACTTATTTCGCTCCATATTATCTGATATCCAAGTCCGTTTGCAGGCCTCATTCTGTGGGCCTATGCCAGTATCATTGTTTTCAGTGTGCTGCACCCAAAAAGATTCATCCTGGTGTTTTAAATGAACTGCGTCACCAACCTGTTAATGGCCCCTCGTTGTTTCAGGTCCCTGTCAATGAACGATGTACGCGTTGTATTGAGCTACAATCTTATTTGGTCAGTCTATGCGAAACAGTGTTCTTAAGAGGTTTGTGTCACTTACATCCTTGTTCTGTTTGACTCGTATCATCTAGCCCTATCGGTTTGCCAGTGCATGCGTGACCTTTACCGGCTATACTTCTGGTTTTCATCTTGTTAGCTCTCTTGTTTTTCGTTGGGTGCAACTTTGGGAATCTCGTGCTGCTAGAACCGTGTATGTCTATGGTCATCCGTATTGTTACGATTCCCCTATATCTACGTTCCAGCTAATAATGAGCCACTCAGAACGTGTGTGTAGTAGGCTGTCTGAATATTACATTGGGGATGACTCACCTTAGCGCGGCGTACGTGCTCGAGCTTTTTACTCATAGGCCGCATACGTCGACTGTTCTTAACACCGAGCTTAGTTCAATATTGTTTACCCCGACCAACGAAGTTAGCGTGTAGGTATCACCTAGCACATTACGCCTATCGCAACCCACGTACGTAGTTCGTTTCTACCAAGCGTTCTTATTGCTTTCGGCACCCATTGATTTAAATAACAACCATGGGTTGTTTTATTTACAGCGGTGCCATGCTGTTTCAGACACTACGGTTTTGAGTGTGCACTCCTTTCTGACTTGAAACCCTCCGCCTTTTTCTATCTGATTGAACATTTTTCTTCAGGTCTGCGGTGTCCACCTCGGGTCATTCCATTGGGCCTTAGTGTTAATTGAGTTTCACTTCACTAGATTGTTTCTCCATGATTGACGTCATATGTACAACTAGTAACCAACAAACAGTCCGTGCACTGTCTCTTTGCTACGGTAAACACTGTTTTGGATTCTTGTCTCAGAAACGCATCAGACAACGACACTCAAATAGTCCAAGGTCTGTGCGACAGCGTCCTGCTGATTAACGCGTTTAACGGAGCGGAAGTTGAAGGCGGTTATATTATTCAGCATTCTGGACTGAAGCAGTACACGAGGGAAACCGGAGAATGAATACAAAGAAGTGGGACTGCGTTACATTAATTATCTGTTCTTTTAGTACAAAAAGAAGATGTCACTATGTGATGGTATATCGTTTAGTCTCATCAGTCACAAACGTAAAACATGCAGGTTATTTCGACAGACAATAGAGATGGACACGCATATATTCACACCAACTATTATGTCATCAACACCGTGGCAGCCCAATGGATCGTTTCAACCACTTATGTACACACAACGCTCGCTGGTAAGATCTGATCAACATAGATTCGTTCGAAAATACCCAGTGAAGTCATGAGAACGACAAAGTAGCGAACAAGGCTTGTTTTCCGTGTTTGATCATCAGGCTAATTACAACACAATAAATATGAAAACAGTAACTGGGGTGAGCCAGAAAAACGGTCAATAGAGGTTATGGACGGCGTGTTTGTTATCAGTTACGCAATCACTGTTCCAAATCGTGGGCTTGATTGATTGTGGGCCAGGGGAGATTGTGTCCGCACGAACTTCTTCTGTGCGCAGAGGTCAGGGTTGTGTAATCGGATACTAACGGCTCACCCCAGTTACTGTTTTCATATTTATTGTGTTGTAATTAGCCTGATGATCAAACACGGAAAACAAGTCTTGTTCGCTACTTTGTCGTTCTCATGACTTCATTGGGTATTTTCGAATGAATGATTTAAGTGGGTCAACCTGGTGACCTGTTATCATGAGGTGTCTGGCAATCGATGATGCGGGGCTTCGAGTGACGGATTCACCGGTTTCAGATTGTGTCATGAGTTGTTTTAACCAGTTCGGGACGTGTTCTGCTACTCGCTGAGATAGCTGTCGGTCTGTTCTGCCTATGTAAACGTCACCGCAACTGCAAGTGAACTGGTAGACAACGTGAGAGACAGAATGGTCAGACAAACTGCGTTCGCGATTGTGTAGAACGGGTCCTTTGGTGGTTTGAACCAAGCGTAATTGGGCAGCCGCATACGTACGGGATAGGGCACATTGCAATTTGTGCTTGATGTCGTTTGCCAGATGATCGCCTTTGAATTGCAAAAATAAGAATATCTCTTGAGCTGTTTATACTGGCTCATTGCATTTGTTTATCATGCTGTGAATGTCGATGAACTTTTCAGGATATCCGTTTGCCATCAACGTTTTTCTCAGCATTTCTTGTTCCATCTGCAGCTTATCAGGGGTGCAAATATGCCTGGCCCTATGAAATAGGGTTTTCACCAAACCCCTCTTGTATGCTATCGGGGCAAAGCTGGAGAACTGAAGATATTGTCCGCCCCATGTTGCTTTGCGATGGACCGATCGCTGTAATGTCCCATCCTCACGCCTAGTGATGAGTACATCTAAGAAAGCTAAACTGCCGTTTGATTCCCTTTCGTGAGACAAGGATAGGTTCGGATGAATAGAGTTAAGAAGATTAAAAAATAAATCAAAATGGTCAGTATCCGTAAAAATCAAAATATCATCAACATATCGTTTGTACAATAAGGTTTTGACAATATTATCTGAGACTTGCCGTTCAATCATTCCCAAGAAGATGTCGGCTAATGTTGGGCCTAACGGACTACCCATAGCCACTCCGTCTACTTGTTTATAAGAAAGCCCTTCAAAATTGAACCTGACATTTTCTGTACACAGTAAAATGAGATCCTTAAGATATTCAAGTGGAATACCTATATCATAGTTTCCTTAGCATCTCTCGTCCAATATGTAGCTTATCAGTGGTGAAAATGTGCCTAGCCCCATGAAATAGAGTCTCAACCAAACCACGCTTGTATGCTATCGGAGCAAAGCTGGAGAACTGTAAGGTATTGTCTCCCATCCATGTTGCTTCACCATGGATCAGTCACTGTATTTTCTAATCCCCACGCCTACGAAATTCAAACTGCCGTTCGAATCAGTTTTGTGAGACAAAAGTGATTTAGGATGAATATAGTTAGGAGGATTTTTAAAGCCAGTCATAATGACCGGTATTCATGCAAATCAAAATATGATCAACATGCCGTCTGCATGATACGGTTTTGACAATATGATCTGGGACTCGCCATTCGATAATTCTTAAATTGACGTCAGCCAGTATTGGGCTTAACGTCCTTCACAGAGTCACTCCGTCTATTTGCCTACAAGAAAGTCCGTCAGCATTAAAACTTGAGTTTTCTGTGCAAGTTAACATGTGATCCTTAAGATATTCAAGTGGAATAATTATATTACAGTTCTGGCTAGAGTTAAAATCCCACAAAATACAAATATCCCACAGAGAAAAACATATCAATCGAATATATGACATTGGAACTCACAAACAGGCGCTTTAGTGTATTTGTTGGTTAAATGGAATCTTTTAGACAATGGGTACGTATGCGGCTACTCAATTACGCTTTGTTTAAAGCACCAGACGACCAGGCCCAACATAATCGTGAACACTGTTTTTTGTCTCTCACGTTGTCTACCAGTTCACTTGTAGTTGCCGTGACGTTCACATAGGCAGGACATACCGACAACTATCTCAGTGAGTGGGAGTACACTTCTCGAAATGGTTAAAACGATTGATGACGCAACCATCTAAAACTGGTAAATCTGTCCCGTCACAACGAGACTGGACCTTGACGTGGTGTGACGGCTTGCGCATCTCGATGACCTATTGGGCTAAACTGGACGGTGTGGTCACCACATCGGCAGAGTCACTCAAACTAGGTGGGTTCTCAAACTATCTATTCCACCGACATCGATTCCATTTTCACAATGTTCCTCTTGTGAGACAGTTGAATTTTATGTGATTTTATTTCTAGCCAGAACTGTGATATAAGGTATTCCACTTGAATATCTTAAGGATTGCATCATTAACTTGCGCAGAAAGCCTGACTTTTAATGCTGAAAGACTTTCTTGTAGGTGTGGCTCAGATAATATTGTTAAAACCATATCATGCAGACGGTATGTTAATGATGTTTGATTTCCATGAATACCGGCTATTATTCCTGGCTTTTAATATCCTCCCAACCATATCAAGCCGAAATCATCCTTGTCTCACAAAAGTGAATCAAACGGCAGTTTAAATTTCGTAGATATACCCATCAGCAGACGTGAGGATGAGATAATACAGCAATCGACCCATCGTAAAGCAACATGGATAAGAGACAATATCTTCAGTTCTCCAGCTTTGCGCCGATAGCATACAAGCGTGGTTTGGTCGAGACTCTACTTCACAGGATTAGGCGTATTTTCACCACTGATAAGTTGCATATTGGAAGAGGGATGCTAAGGAAACGTTACTAGCAAGCGGATATTTTGAAACGTTCACAGACATGCACAACATGATGAACGAGTGCAATGATTCAGTTCAAACAACTCAAAAGAAGGATATAGTTATATTTCTGTGTTTCAAGGAGATCATTTGGCAAACATGATCAGATACGAATGGAACTCTGTCATACCCCGTACGCATGCGGCTACCCAATTACGCTTGATTCAAACCATCAAAGGACCAGTTCTACACAATCGCGAACGCAGTTTGTCTGACCATTCTGTCTCTCACGTTGTCTACCAGTTCACTTGCAGTTGCGGTGACGTTTACATAGGCAGAACAGACCGACAACTATCTCAGTGAGTGGCAGAACACGTCTCGAAATGGTTAAAACAATTGATGACACAACAATCTCAAACCGGTAAGTCTGTCGCTCGAAATCCCACATTATCTACCGCTAGACACCTCATGATAACAGGTCATCAAGTTGACCCACTCAGCTCATTCAAAATATTATTACGCAATCGGAAACCGAGACTACTGACGTTTGACGAGGCTATGTTGATCAGATCTTACCAGCGAGCGTTGTGTGTACATAAGTGGTTGAAACGATCCATTGGGCTGCCACGGTGTTGATGACATAATAGTTGGTGTGAATATATGCGTGTCCATCTCTATTGTCTGTCGAAATAACCTGCATGTTTTACGTTTGTGACTGATGGGTGGATGGACTGTTAAAATAGCACAACATACCTCTTCTCTCTGTACTGATGAGGTTGTTTCAAAGTATTCAGTCTTCCAATTTTTCTATAATGTTGTGGTTCCTGTTGCGTACCTACTGAAACCGTGATAGCAAAATTGTATGAGCCATTGCGAGTTGATCCAGCAGTGGCGTGTTATCACCTATTCAACATGCTATATGCATTAGATAATTTTATCAGGTTCATACTGTAAGAAGGGTGATGTAATTTGGAATGATGATTGCTTGGGGGCTGATAAACTGACAGGTCGCCCAGGACTAGACACAAAAACCACGATGATTCTCATACAAGGTCTTGGTTCAGAAGCCTGTACCTTGCAGCACGTGGGTGACATCGAGTTGGAATCAGCATTACGTATTCTGGCATAAGTTGATAGGTTTCTTCTGTCACCTATCTGCAATACCTAAAGACAATAACTTGTCAGATCGTTGCAAATTGACCTGTTTAGTGTGAGCGACTCTGTTGATGATCATACTGTCCACTATAGCTCTACTCGTCATCGAGATATGCAAGCCGTTATACCGCATCAAAGTCCAGTTTCGATATGTCTGCCTATGAAATGCATCAGAGAATTATTCAGTGTCTACAGTTGACAGTTATATTACCTATCCCTGATGGTGAAATTCGCCAGCGATTTTTCCCCTATCGTAAGTCACCTCATTATGTAGTGTTAAGAGAACCAAAACTGAACTGGATATGGTGCTGGAAAGATAAGCGATGGCGCAGAACATGTGTTGGCATGTAAAGTTTAGCTACTGGCAAACGATAGCCACGTGCTTTTCAATTCATGTTCTTGCGTCCATTTTTGTCCAAGGGTATATACAATGAAATTTATTGTCATTTATCGCATGGAAGAAAAACTGTAATTGATTAAATGTTTTGCTTCTTCTAACGTCTATCAAAACTCTGTTTATTTATAGCCGGTTATTTGCAGGGGTTAAAATGTGAACAATGAATTTCAAATCACATCTGAGTCCACCAAAACGTTTTCCGTTTTTTTCTAGACATTCCAATTTTATGTGTTTGGTTTTATTCAAATAAACAGCATACAATTTTCGAATTGGTTCTTCTGAATTTGAATGAATGGTTAAGTTAGCCTATTATCAACACTACTGTATTCCTTTGGGATGGTTTACTATAGTCTATGCATATTTCAAAGTCGGAAGTCAAGATCAGACTGTGAATGGTTTGGCAACGGATCAGAACTGTCGCAAGTAGAATATGTTCAAGACCTGGTCACTATACAGAACCGTGTATGTAATTGCTTTATATGTAATCCGTTCGTCAAATCATACTTTTCTGCCGTGGAAGGACTGAACGTTTGTGTTTTCGTTACACACCGTTGCCTTTGTTGGCTGCCGTTTTGATAGTAATATTTCATTGACAGGTAAATTGGCGTCGATGATAAAAGTGGCCGATGTTAACATCAGTTAGCTGGAACGTACCTTTACGTTGAACAGAACGCTTTGTATTTTCTACTTGTACGTTACATACCTTTTATATCAGTACAGCGCTAAGCATCACGTAACTGTAAATGGTCAGTGCGTTGACACTGTTTTCATCTAGTAGCATCTTGCCACGATGGTTTCCTAAGTGTCTACCGAAGAATTAACCCGAGATATTAGTCTACCCGCTGATTGTAGCCATGCCTGGTCGAAACAGAACTAAACATACATATGTCATCGGCTGGACTGTTGATTAATTTCATGCTAATCTGATGTGCTGGAGCTCGGATGGATTTCGCGCAAGGTTGACTTATGAACAAATGAAGGCAAAGTGTTTTCGATAAACTGATATTACAGAAGTTTTCTTTTCCCAGAAGGACTGTGGAACACCTGCAGCGGCTAGTGGTTCCTCGAATGGCGTATTTTTATCAAACAATTGTGTTTGTCGTCCAAATTGAAATCTGGTTACAAAGTGGTTGTAGATCAATGTATATGGGATATGACTGAGTTACTGAAGTAGACTTCACATTAGTTGTTATTACTAGAATTGGCTCATACTAATGAGTAGTCTCATTTAAAAGAACTGCTCAATCTTAATGAATTATGAAAGTGTGATTTCATCACATCGTTCGAAGCGTTAGTGTGCATTTTTGTCGCTGATCTGCTGTTCAAGCAGTCAGTGTCAATCTTAGCAGGTATTTTTATGACTAACGTGATGTGTTCTTCTGCAAAGAATATCCAAATTTTTGTCCAAAAAAGCTAATCCATCTTTTATTGGAAATCATCATTGTTCATTCATTTCTGCAGGCAAACAAAACTGATGGAACATTGCTATTTCTGCTGTTTGGTACTGGATATGCACACATTAGTCGTTTACCATACCCATTATGAGTTCAACTGGATAGCAGCATTTATCTTGCTTGGCAATCGTAAGAAAATCTGACAAAGGTGATAGACAATCGTTGTGTTCACTTTGTGCGGTCTTTGCTTGAATTGGAGGAGGTCACCAGTTAATGATAACTTCACAGAAAATGCTAGGACAAACGCCCATCACAATATGAAGTGTGCTCTGAAAGTTTCGTGAAAAACACGCGTATGTTTCGGTCGTCATCACGTAGTGCGATAGGTTACAGCGTTCATTGGTGTATCACGTCTGCTTGGTCATGCCTTAGTTTGATGAAACCGCGTCATTAGATTTCGAAGGACTATTTTGGTAGCGGCAACCAAAGCATGTTCTCGACTTTGCTTTGTCATATATGTGTCATATGTGGCGTAATGAGACAAAAATACTAAACATATCGAGGGAACAACAATAACAAATATCTACGGTATAAAAACGAATAATCCGTTTCACCTATTATATAGTAAAGATGGAAAATGACTTAACAGCAAAGGCTCAATTGGGAATGAAAACGATCCAACAAACAATCAAATATATCTGCAAATGATGTCGGCAAAATGGTATCTAATACCGTTCACTGATAATTTTCTTCATTACACTAAATGGATGGATCCTCGAAGGTGATCAGCTGACAAGACGAAGAACGACAAAATAGGCGGGGCGAATTTACCGGTTACGCGGCTAGTAATCAGCAGAGCTCATTCGATCAAAGAAAACAGGATACAACAGATAGATCGGGAGAGCATGCTACAAGTTTGTTACGAAAACATGCATAAGGAACATCATGATATGAATATTACTGAAATAGAAACACACCTACATCAAAATATAACCATCAGTCGGCAACTGGTTTGCTTCTTTATCCCCAAACAGGCAATTATCAAAATTCCAACGTTTGAAGCAGAGGGAACAATTTAGGACATGTAGAATTATGACTGTTTCTGTGAGTCACCTCGCGTTGTTTTCAGAGACAGGTGGCACATCAAAAAAGATAATAGAAACGTCTTGTCAAATCTACCGTAAAACTAAATTAACCATATGAGTATGTTCTACGGGGAAACAGAGACGAGTTGTTACTAATCAGGTACTTAAACAAAGCAACACCAACTTCGTCCGAAACCGGTTGA
>LOND01001141.1:94764-105510 GCA_014220965.1 Paragonimus kellicotti
CGGTTAACCAACTTAATTACCTGCTTAATCTACAACAGCAACAGCGCTTTTACAAACGCATCACATCCTCCGTTTTTATGTGCGTGCATTTGCTATGATAACCATTATACTCTGAACGCAAAACCATCAAAGGTGATTGCTTACCCATTATTATTTCACAACTTCATTACACACACAACGGTTCTGTAACTCGAGGCGGTGCTAATTCACTGTGAGTGTCAATATCATTTCGGATTGCTTTCAAACCCAGTGGTGTGAAGTAATCTCTTTATGATAGAAAGCTGAGAAAATTGCTATCTATACTCTGTTTTTCAAATATGTTTGATCTTATTTGGTTGTCCGAAAGCATACAACTTCCATTTGAGAACTTTGTCATAAATCCTAGTCGGATGAACTTCATTTTAACGTTCCAGTGACATTTCGTTAACTTCTGTCAGTAGTATTCCACGAAGTTTGAAGGCACATCGATGTACCATATCCTTTAACAAGTTTGATCAACAGTCACTTTCACCCGCAGCCTTAGTTTATGTACAGTCTTAATTAGGAATAGGAAAGTTGATATAAATTCTACACCACAGTTTTGTGCAGCTGTGAGAACACAATTTATACGTTGTGTGGCATTTCTTGTATCTGACTTGAACACACTGTAGTGTGAAACTGTTTACAATTCAAACCTTGTGTTTAGATGAGTATATTGTTGTGATACAAATGGAAGCCAGGTAAACAATTTAGAGTTTTAGGTCATGTGGTCAATGCGAAATAAGTAACTAGGTCTGGGTCACAAACGTTTGTCCACATCGAGCTGGTCTTCATTGTTTGATCAGGCAATTTCCACTATCACTCAGAGGTTTCGAGTTTGGGTTACCCACTACTGCGGTGAGCAAACTGAGAATGTTCGTGCGATGTGCAATCACCTCGTCGTGCTTCACAGTAAATGAAGAAGATAAAGCAGGTAATTAAGTTGGTTAACCGAGTATTCCTGTGCTACAGTCCACACCATTGAAATCTTTGGTTGGTACAATCTGACAGCAAACATTTTAATAACAGATACATATGTTAGTGATTGTTGTCACACTATTCACCTGTGATTATTCCGCTTGATCTAGCGTGAGAAAAGTAGTATTCACAACGTCCCTGGACAGGCATGATTATATTAGGTTAACGTTTGCTTTTTCATCATTTTCATGGAATCTGTGTTCATTTCCAGAATGTCCTCATTAACTCACAAGGCATAACTAACTAAAGTCAACAGTTAACAAACAGATTCCGTGTAGTTGGAACTATGAGATCAACACGACCAGGCACGTTCACAAAATACAGGATTATCCGACTGTTTTAATGTGAACGTCAAATTTGAAATGAATGTTGGTGTCTATCGATTGAACTTTCGAATGTAACACACAATTTCGCCGCTACAATGGTGTAAATATATCGATAACGTCGAATTTCTTCATAAAAAGACACCTCTGAATCTCACTGACCGCACAAGGTAGTACTGTGTGTGACTCCCTCAACTACGTGCGCCATGAAATTAAACAAAATCACAGGATCTTTGGTGGACCTCACTGTTCATTCAATTTATGAGCTGTCTTCGGTCATTGATGTGTGACCGTAATGCAATCACTGCATTTACCGCTGCCCTTAACCGAAAACCCTTACACACAGTTAGCGTCCTTTCTTCGAGCCACCTTATAGCAAACAACCAAGTGCCGTTAGCATATTGTTCAACCATAGATTCAGTCCTAACACTTGTAGGGATCATCGCCCATTCAAACTCTGGGAATAATTTTTATACACGGAAAATACTGAATTCTTACCTTACATGTGTTGAATTCTGTGCTATAGGATGTCTCAGTAGTAACTTGTAAACGACTGTGGCACATAGTCAGTCATCAGTTGATGCTATTCTTCAATTGAGCAACAGTCAGACTGTTGGAGATCTCAGAATATGAGGACACGTAATGGTCGAGGCAACAGTCACGCACTGCATATTATCCAACCTTTGAACGTATAAACGAGGGTGACCGTTCCACGTTTCTCTCATCGATGTCCTCCTCAGTGCTCATCAATGAAAAATCCGAGCTTATAGTGTTTCAGTAACATGTAGTCTTGAAGCACTTGAGGTTCCGCAGAGGGTCTGTATGCGGAAGACACCTGTAGGGTTATTGCGACGCACAACAGATATCTGGGCTTGCTCATGCGTAAGTAGGCTTTAGGACTAGGTGATATATATATATATATATATATATATATATATATATTATATATATATATATATAGGTGGACAACTATTAATTACTACGGTTTTCACTAAAACGGAAGGCAAGTGGAGACAGAGAGAGGGAGAAGGGGCGGATACAGTGTAAACCAGAAAATACACCTATGTATAATGTTAATAATATATTAGCGACTCCTTTCGGAAAGAAGAAACAACGTAACAATTAATTATTCATTAGTAAGCCACTGTATGCCACAGCTACTGGGCTATATGTGCGTGCTTTTGCTTGTATCAGGTTATAACATCGGGTCACTATGGCCATGGTACGCGCTGCGTGGATATCCCGGAAAATTATCAGACAAATTAACATTCTGGAATTAGGACTGTTGTCATCCAGACAGACATGGTTGAAATTACTTGTCACATTAACTGTCAGTGACATCCGAATACAGTCGAGACTGTCTAACATGGGGCATGGTTAATTGAAACAGCCAGTATCCCTGCCACACATTGAATTACTGTCCCTCTGATTTCTGCGTCATTCCTTGTTTATTGTTCTCACCCCTTGCCTTTTGCTACAAGTGTGATTGATTAGAAGAACCAATGTCTGCGAACTCTTAGCTACTTCGCGCGAACGTCTCTGGATATTTTTACCGTAATGTGTTCCTATCTGTTGTAAAGTAAATTTCAGACTACGGGTTTATTGCACGCAAACGTAAGGAGAGCATGTAAATCGTTTCACAGATTGGCATCGCCAATGTGTCTTTTCAACTTAATAGGGATTCTTGTGATTCTGAACGTTCGGTACAGTATTTTTTACTCTGGACCATAGGTGCTCTAAGAAATTGTGCGTACCTGGTTGGGTTATTTCATTCGAGTCATGTGCGTAAGTGATTAACATGATTACTGTTAAATCACATGAGGCAACGCGTCAGAAGCTCGCATTTGAATCGTAACACCCGCCTAGCAAACTATCCTGTTGTGATGAACACCCACAGCCTCACTCTCCCCGTAGTCATTATAATGTACTGGTTTGTGAGGAGGACATACTTCATGAAGCATTACAGGATGAAGCGGTGAAACCCTACTCATGTTCTGTTAGCTATTGTTAGACAAGATCTGAAGGGTGAATGGCTAGAGAAAAAACTGTGTATACTCGGAATCTCGACTGGACCGAGCGTGTGCGGCTGTCCCTTGGAAGCTGCAACTTTCGTATATCCAGGGATGCTGCAAATTGTCACAATAGGTAACGTGAATATAACAGGCCGCTTGAATAGTATAGTGGTTTGTGTTCTTCCATAAGTTTTGCGGATAGTTCGTAGGCACAAAATATGTGATAAGTCAGCAGATAATAACAGAATGGAGTACACATTCTCTTATGTGATTTCAAGTGTAATCATACCAAAATGACCCATTACTTCCAGCGGATTCTCCTGCTGGTATGTTAAGTTAGGTTTAAGACAGTGTTACCAAATATCCAATCGTTGTTAGAGATGGTTGGTATCTTGGGTAACCTCCTGGTCAAATTTCGAGGACTAACAATAGAAGACGAGTCTATATGAAGAGTAACTGACGAATCACGTCTGCGCTCTAATCGTTAATTTAACAGCTCAGTAGTATTCTAGGCTTGAGCAGCTTTATTTGGAGAATCCCAACGAACAATAATTTCCATCAGTTGAAGTTTCTTGGAAGTAGTGTTTTCGAAACATGGGGACTTTATATATTTGATCGTCTACACCAACTCTCAGTTTAAACCAGCTGGAGTCCTGAAGACTACACGGTTGTCATTCCACAGCACTACTTCAAGAGCGAATTGAAGAAAAGCTTAAAACTAAGCACTTTGAACGCTTTCGTTTTAAGTAAATAAATACGGAAAATTTGATTCCCTCGATTCGTCTTTCCTTTAACCAGTTTTAACTGAAAAAAAATGTTGTCTGTCTGTTACGGAACAGAAATACTTCCATAATTTGAACATTCGCGGCAGACAAATATTGAAGTGAACGATTTTGTGGCACACACTTGGCAGGGATCAATTTCGTTGGGCTCGGTGCCTAAAAAGTGGACGCGGCCAAGACCTAACATGAAAACATCACGATCGTCTTCCACAGCTCATGATCATTTTGCCTATAGTGTGTGATTTCTTAATATCCCCTAACTCAAACTAAGTATAATGAGCGACTGTCACTTGTTCTGAACTATCAATTACTGGACCGTAAAACCTTAGCAAATTTATGGTAGTATTGGACCTTCAAAGAGGTTTACTCGTGGCTTGCCTCTAGACTAACAGCTGGATACAAGTTAAGTGTTAGACAGTTAATATATCAATTTCTGTCCCCTCCAATCAAGTACAAAATATCAACCCTTGAACCCCGCACTGGAGTTACCGCGTTAATATCCAAATGCACTTTCTCCCAGGTGCTAAACTAACCCCAACGTTTGTGAGCTTTTTAACGTTCTCACACCCTTCACTGTTCTGACAGCTGCTGTAAGCAGCCATACAGCAACGGACAAACAGCATTGCATTACAAGTTTAGTTTATCTTTCGTTTCTTCACACAAATGTCATATGTGAAGGCGAACCAAAATCCACTACACACTAAACCACTATTTCTTGTTGAACAATTAAAAGTATGATCTCTTTACTACTACACTGGAAACGAACCGTAGCAAGAGACTGGAGTTTACCTACAACACGTTGATGCAGTAAAATTTGATTTCTCAAATTGATTTTCATTTCGTCTAGTTTTAAATAAGGTCACTGTAACGTTTATGTATCACAAGACGATAGCGTACAGCCGTTACACCAGAACACCACTCTTCAACCCTATCTGGTTGTAATCAGTGGCAGGGGAGCTACGTTTGAATTTGACTATGTGGACTGATGGGGCGTAAGTAACAGAAACGATCTGTAACTGCACCATTGTTTGCCCACCATTTTCATGTCTCACATTAAAGAAAAAAAACCCCCAGTTTTTTTTCTTGCCACTGCGGTTAGTGGTTAAGTAAAATCCAATCGGATCAATGTGATCACATGTCACTTTATTGTGCAGTGTTCCGCAAGACGTGGAAATGCAGTTTTAATTTTAAAGTCAACGTAGTCACAACCTTGTCAAACAGCTCACTAGTAAACTGTACACCAACGGGGATCCATGACCCACTGTCATTTATGCAAGGCCCTATTGCTCGTTTACTAAGAGTGTATCATTCGGCATGGTCACCGCATTCGTTGACAATGAGATTAGGACAGCCAGGCGCACTCTCTTCCTAGGTCTTTTGCGATCGTTCTCGTGTGTTATCCAATGTTGGAAATCTAGCGTTTGCAAGACGTTGCGCAACAGCAAAAGTCTCACATTAGTAATCATAAAGCCGACTGGATTACAGACAATCGTACGAATTAACGCCGCGTCCATCGCGGATTTTGCCATTTTGATGTTGCTCAAAATTCCAAGGACTTGTCAGCTTTTCTGGCAAATTGTAGTTTGTACGACTTCACCTGCCGAATTGACTTGGCGAGCCAAATATTATTCCGGAATGAATATGGCTTAATTTTCATCAGTGCCCATTCAGTCACACATATTGTAAGATATATCAACCGACAGTCAAATGACGGACGGGTAAGCGGAACCTTGGAATGATGTCTGTGCACTAGTGAAGCTTTAACGGTGACTCAAGCTCAAAATGTAGTGCTTTCTATTGAACGTTGGACGAAAAACTGATAACCTCCGCGATTTATGAGCAACTACGACCACAGGGTTCTACTATACCACATAAGCGTACGTGGGACGGTCAGTACACAAACTTTAAGAGTACCTCCTGAAACAGAAGTGAAATCTAGTGCGCTGCCTGACTGATAGAGCATACAAAATTTGTTCAGCGGATACGTTAGAAAGTGAGCTCGAATTCATAAAGAACATACTTCAGGATAACGGCTATCCTGAGCGATTTATCGTCAGAAATATGATCAGAATATCACCTAAACCTGAAGTGCATGACGTAAGAAAGAAGCCTGTGTTTATTCGCGTGCCGTTCAAAGGTGACAATGCCGCAGAATGGCTGACAAATAGGCTCAACCAGACAATTAGCAGGACCTATGCTACAGCTGAACTCCGTATTCAATTCTCCACATACCCAATTCTCAGATTTTATAACAAAGATAGACTGACAGCTCAGACCTCATCTGTGTGTATCTACTCATTCACTTGCTTCTGTGGAGCAGGTTTATATTGGTCGAACGTCAAGACAACTTTCGAAACGAATCCGAGAACACCATCCACGGTGGCTGGGCACGGAATCACGGTCGACAACAGTGCTATCCTCGCTCATCTGGCCGAAAGCGGGCACCAGGTGAAAACTGATCAAGCCTTCAAGGTAGTATATCGCGTACCAGGCAACTCATCAAAAGCGGTCCGAATTAGAACACTTTGTACTGCCGAGGCTATTGGAATCAGGCTGCTTGACCCGATATTATGTCACCAGAAACGGTTTGTTCAGGCGCTCCACCTACCATGGCCACAAATCCATCGGATCGATGGTCAACCTGCGCGGTCAAACCAATGGACAAGCGTGACGTAACCGACCAATCAAGCCATCGCCAATTGACTGACCAGTGACCTAGTTTCTCTGTAATAAGTCTGATCGATATCTCGATCTAACTCTATTAACTCCTTATATAATTGTACCGGCCTGAAGATGAATTATCGAAAACATATGTTCGCCTATATGTCTTTATTCTCATAATGTGTAACTAGTCTGAACAACATAAATTATAGTGGTTGGGTTTCTGCTAGCAGCTTGACTCCAACGGGATCTATAGGAATTTTTCATGCAAGGAGCATGAACAATAGAGAACGCACCTCAGGTGTTTCCCCATCATCAGTGGCAGCAAGCAACTAATTTGCAGTAAAAAAGGCGTGGGCGACTTTTGCTCTCTGTTGCCAAATTTGAGTTGAAGTGTGTGTCGAGGGTGACCGATTGATCTACTTTACTCATGAGTGATCAGATGGAGAAAATAGGTTACTAATACAATAACTATGAAAAAAAGTGTCACTTCAACAGCGTTCCTGTTGGCACAATTTCGCGCCGGCCTATCATACTCCCAGATAATAACCTGCAAATGAATGCTCTCGTCTGCTTTCTTATGAGACAAGTGTATCCTGTTTCTATTCGCAGAATGGACAATTCTCGTGTTACACGTGTTCTTGGTTCGCAAGAGTTTGCACAGTTCGATGAACCCAAAGTGATTGCAAGCAACCTCGAGCTTAGTGTTTTGTTTACCATTGAAATAAACAGAATAGCGGCTGGAGTACTATTAGCCACTGAAACAACTTCATAATACTCATCCATACATTGTTGAAACTTGAAACTTGACTGAGCATTTTGAATGTGGTCATATTCCAAAAATGAAAAAGAAGAAAGATTGCGAACAGTCAAGGTGATCGAAAAATTGATTTCGTGTTTTGAATGATTTTACCGTGTCGGCGTTTGCAATCGTGATATATTGAAGCTATTACAACAAACTCAGATAGAGTTTTAGATTAAAATACTCGGACACTGATTGGATTTGTCCCCAAAATTAAGCAGCTCATTTCCCGTTGATGATTCTGCGATCTACTTTTGGTTTAAGAATGTGTTGGGGAGGGGGCTAAACACACCCCTTTGAAAGTGTTAACTTTCTAACATTTTCTTGATTGGTCACTTAGATGGACAGTAACGCCTCTTTAATGCCAGCTCTGCATGCAGATCGACTGTTTTGCATAAATCGTCAAAAAAGTACTGGCTGCAAAAATCCCGAAAAGGGGGTAAGCATAACTGTTGATGCATTGAACGGCGTAAATGTTTCGGAATTACCTGTTGTTACAGTAAATCTTGGGTGTCTGCGTCCATTCTTGTTTTGTCGACTGACAGACTGTTTCACTCTAGCGTATTCTCACGTTTTCTAGAAACGTTTCGAGATTTTGATGAGCAATCGAGAGCCAGTTCTTCACGGAAATTGAGCATATTTAGTGCAATGAGTGATAACACGGAATAGAATAAAAACATAGGTATGTAAGCATTGGGAGGCTTAACGCTTGTAATGTTCACATTCAAAAGTGCGCCAGTACACTACAATAAATTAGCAAAAAAAAACACTTTGAAAGTGATCAGCTACTAGCCGATAAGATATTGGAATAGTTCAGTAAGTAGGCCAACTTTTCGGATGGATCAAGCAATCGTTAATGATTGAGATGGACAGCGGCATCTACTGAACTGTTCGCAATACTCCTCGCGTATCATTGAAGTCGTATCCAGTGACACGGATCGGTTTGCAATACGGTAGTGGGTTACATGGTCTAGAATTAAATTATTTGGTTGACAATTTAGTTTCACTCAATTACAAAAGCATTTGAACGGACAATTCTACAACATCCAGAAGATATGCAACACAATACTTGCACAATAAACTTGATCAACTTTGGAACAAACACTGAAGTGAATAGAATACATTACATTCAATTTGTTCAATTATACAATAAGTCAGTCACGTGAACCAAATAAACAGCATTTCATTCGCTTTTTCGCTTGTTAGGTGGATGGTATGAATGATTGATGAGACAATTCCTGAAATCTCCTCAATGTTTCCTTCCAGAATCAAAAATTTCGTCAGAGGTGAATAAACTACCTCAGAGGTGGGTAAGTAAAAACGATTTTTATGTGGAGAACGGTTCAGTTTTTAATTCCTTCGTCTCAGACTTTACAGCCGTTGTCGTGAATTGCTAAATGATTATGCAGCTTAATAAATCGAGGTGATTTAGGCAAAACGTGCATCTTCTAGCAGGTAGATTTGGTATGATTTAATGTTCTGTATCAATTTCTTGTCTATTTTTGATAACAAACCTGTTGAGCATCCTTCTGTTATTAACCTTCCTCAACCGTATTTATATCTTGTCAAAGTCAAGGAAATCCTGTAAAGAAACACTGCAGTAAAACGTTAGAATGCTAATTGGCACGAGTGACTGGAACAGTCATTCTCTATCAATAATTCGTAAGATGAAATTCGCACAGAAACTTTCAAATTCATGTCATATAAATATTGGCAGTGTTTCAGTCACGTGCCAGTTTTATACGGGAAGCTAGGAACTTTTAACATCTTTTGACGTTCTTCTGGGTTTCACCTGATTCAGGTACAATTTGGTTCAACGACTGTTTAACCTTGAGGTTGTTTAACATAAATTTCTATTGTTGATCTTTCGGGAAATTCAATCAAAATTTCGGATAATTCACAAGACATCTTAAGATACGGCTTGCATCTCCCTTACTTTGGTGAACAATGATAATTTCCGTATGACGGCAGTTTACGAATCAGGAAAACTAATCTGATCCATGTGACTGTTGTGGCTGCAGAATGAAGACGACTTTCAAGAAAGATGATAGTTTTATACACAGGATAATTTCTATAAAACTGTGTTCAGCTACCCATAAGTGAACTTTGGTGAAACAAGTTGCTCTACATTTAACCACGAGCCATTCTAAAATAAGAAACCAATCTGCTTAATTATTGAGAAAAACTGTGCCGGTCAGATAATGAGTCGGTGGTATTTGAACAGAAAAACAATGCAAAAGATCCCTTTCATTATTGACTAACATCCTGGACAGCTTTTCCGGTCAGTCTACTTTGACAGCGAATGATCTATCGCGATTGAACCCCCATATCCTCATCACCAACCTATTCTCGTTATTTTTTTTAAAAAAAGAACACATGGCGAACGAATGGTGTAATTCGTGTTGTGATAACCAATGTTATCGGAAAACGACAGAATTATTCACAGTACAATATGCCCTGTACTGTATCGAGTTGGCTTCTCAAACGCTTGAAACCTAAAAGAAAGAGCTTTCACAAAACTGGACCGTCCTCCTTCAAAAAACAGTCGAGAACTTGATGTTTTGCGGACAATACGCGAACCTGACCGGCTCTCCAAATTCTATCGCCTATCTTGCTCGTGTGACCAAGTACAATTTACCACGAAAATGTTCGCAGTTCCTTCAGAGACGTAAGCATAACCTAGAACTGATTGTCTGAAGACTATCCTCTGTTTTGAACGACAAGCTACGTTATCCATGTAAAATAGATTGAGAAATAACGAAAAGTTAAAAAAAATCAAATTGTTGGACAGTACGTTCGACACTATACGGAATACGCGAAAGACTTTATACCATCAATTTAGGCATACATAAAAAGAACGATAGAAACTAGGAGGAAATCATATTGGATCTCGTAATTCCTTTCGCAAGTCACCTCAGTGGTTAAAATAAGTTAACATTTTATCGAAAAAATCGTAGTTCTTTTACAGCGTAGTTGTTCTTCCGAAGTTCGATTAAGTGGTTTTGGTAAACAGGTTTTCCTGGCAATATCAATAACTTTGTTACAACCCAAGAATTTAGAAACTCACTGACAGTAAAATTGTCAAACAACTGTAAAGTCTTCCTTAAAGTACTCATCCAGTAGTTATTACTGAGGCTTGAACTGATCAGGACATGTTATTGCACTGGCAT
>LOND01001142.1:4220-24361 GCA_014220965.1 Paragonimus kellicotti
ACTAAACACGTCGGTGGTGCTTTCTTAGTTATATTTAGCATGAACGGTCATTCATTGTTATCAAAAGTTCAAACTATTCGCGGCGCAGTCAATCTTAAAGTCTCAGTGAGCTTATTTTCAACTCTTATAGGGTGTACATCGGAGAACCCATGAAGACTGTAAAAGTCTCATATATGATATATGTACCTATAACTACTCAGTCCACTTATTCTACGTTACGCTTCCAGCCGAACTGTACTCCAAGAACGAAGTCTGTGAGAGCTAACGAAGTTCGATACGAATTATCTATTTGGGACGTTTGTGAAAATCGGTACACATTACCTCCGGCTTTCGTCAGCGTGGGAAGCGACTATTGGTCCGCATGAGTTCATTCGCATGACGGATTGGGTTTATCACATGAAGTCTTCATCATCGCGTTCATCAAGTCTGATATCTGCAAGATAACTATGTGTACGTGTGTAAATGAACTCACTTTGCTGAATGATATCAACAGATGAATCACATCCAGGTTATGTCGATTCGCGGTTTTCTGAGTTTCTGTGCACAGGACAGATTGTCCACGAACATGGCAAAGTCAACATTCATGATGGGTGCTTTGTAGAATCTGCTTGTCATATTTATTGCGGGTGTGAGAACGTTAGCTGAAGTAGACGGAAATGACAGATGTAGGTTGAAAACGTGCACCTGCCAGGTGACAGCGGCTGAAGTTGTTTGCTACAGAATGGACACTCACACATGGCGGTTTGGTTGCAACTGATGTAGAAGATTAGCTCATCGGCAGCCCGACGGTATCTGTCCACATGCACCAGTCCACTTCAATGTCCACACGGTAATCCCGTGTGAGGTGTCTTCGCCCACCCTTGTTGCTTACTGTCAGCAGATATGACGACTGGGAAGTCAGGCAAACCTTTGCCAGCCTCGGCACGCTCCAATGTCTTGCTGGCGAAATCAGTAATACTCTTCAAAGAGGTCACAATCGTGCGACTGCTGCATTCAAGTAGTTTCGCCAGTAAATACTGCAGTGCTTTAAACTGGCGGTTGAAGTTCGCTGCAGCGAGCGGTTGAAGCTGCGGGCCAACCAACCTTCGAATTGACAGGTTATACTCTGCCAACCACTGATCATGAATGGGGAAACGGCCTTTGTGAACGAAAATTAACAGTATTAAAGTGCTTAGAGTATGGGTGAGAGTGCTTCCAGAATACTGAAAGAATGTAGATGCAAGGAGTCCACATTAATTGATAAAAACACACTCACAGGTCCCGTGCAAGTTATGCACAACGAAACATTCGCCATCATGTCATACCCTCGGTTCCAATGTTCAAGAGGATCAGCTCACAACATCTTACCGTGGATCCAGCAATTGTTTCGAAATGCAAACGTGCTATTTGTCCGTTTCACGCTTGATGACTGGTGAACGTGGTCATTTCTGTGAAGAATGTTCTTCACGTACAAGTCAACATTCCTAACTTCACGACGATCGCATTTGAAAGTCGTTTGCATTTTGAATTCACATTTGAGACACTCGCTGTGGATTCATACGTCTGAGTATCAGCAGCTGAGCTGTCCCTCGTGTGCGTTCTTTTCTTTGACCGTTTATTGGGATTCCTCAGGCGAATATTTGCGCGACTGCCGAAGTGGACAACATTACTTCGTGCATGGATGGCACAATTGGGATTAAGGTAAAGCCAGCCACACAACGGATAATTGAGAAACCCCCATCGGTTCGGCGATTGACATACAAGTTACGTTCGAATTTATGACGTAGATTATGTAACCGTGTAACTTACTCCTGTTCGCTGTCTGCTGTGGCCACTCGGTAAGAGAGCTGCCAACTGCCAAAAGAACTTGTCTGTTAAAGAAAATGACGTGCAAATGTTATCCACTAATCTGCTCTCGAACGGCGTCACGTGCATGAAAGTAACACAATATGACGTCGCAGCCGAACACCCCACGGACTGCTCTCAATTTTCGCATTAATCTTGCTTATCACAACCGTCTTAACCGTCACATGCCCACCTATCGTATCTCGAAAAATTTCGACCAGCCTACGTAGTGAAATATGCTCCTCGCTACGCACGTACTCGTAAATCACCGGTCAGCTGTATCCCATGCCATCTGTAACCGGGAATTGATATTGCCTCAAGCTTTAAGGGTATCAGAAAATGTGTCCGTTGTCCAGCCAGCACAAATTATCCTATGGTACGGTAATTTATGGGGAAATTACCCTAAAAATTACCCATAATCCCGGCGTGGTGTATTAAGACTATTAGATTCAACCAAATCAGCAAATTCAGGTTGTAAACAGAATTTCCAAAGAGTTTGTCACATTTTCTTTCATCATTACAGTGTGCTTCTTGATGCGTGGTTAGTTTAAATGGTGGTCTGAATTTGTAAATGGCCTACTGGCGCCACTTCAAAAGTTGTTCAATTGGTTGGTGGTAAGCGGGTTGTTGTTCATCCGTTTTCGCTGCCGCCACTTCTTCCGTGTATTAACGACTGTGTTGTTAGGTGTTTGTTTGGAGATAATTCAAATTATAACGGCAAATTGTTTTATCGCTGCGTATTCCCGTTAATTTACGTACGTTTCGTATATTATCACCATCATCATGAACAGCAACACATCAGTGGTTCACACTGATGCTCAACTGCCACACAACCACGAAGAACAAAGGAAAAAAACTTATATAGGAAGAAAGAAGAAAACAGAGGGGAGAGGGGAAGTGGACCTAACTACTAAAAATAGCTACGTCTATATTCAAACATACAACATCAAGGCGCCTACACCTTGCAAACAAACAACCGAGCTGTAAGTGAAAGTAAGGCGTCATCAGCAGACAGCTTCCTTACGGCTTTCACTGCCCCGCATCATTAAGTGCACTCACTTCACAGACAACTCGGCCAAACAACGACAACATTCACGCCACTGAGCTCGATTAGCCGCCATCTCACCTAACGTCTCAAGCCACCGACTCTGAGTCGCGAGGGCCCCAGCCCGGGAGACGAACCCGACCTACAGTGACCAACCCCTTCGTAACGATTTCATTTGTCTACGCCAGGTCATCATCTGTCCACCTCGCACCTGCGCCAGTCGGCCGCAGCGTCCGCAAACAGGGCTCGGTGTGGCAAGCGACTATCTGGCATCCTTAGCACATGACCTAACCATCTCAGTCTGTGCAAATGTAGCGACTGAACAAGAGAACTCGTTTGACAATCAGTGCCAAACACCCGCTTCCTAACCTCCTCGTTGCTTACTCGCTGGTGCCACCCGATACGAGCGATTGAACGCAGACATCGGTGGTCAAATACCTGGAGACGGTTCACGTCCTCTACCCTGAGTGGCCAGGTTTCGCTGCCGTAAAGTAATACGGCCCTCACTGTTGTTTGATATACACGACCCTTAAGCTTTAGGGAAATACCTCTCTGTCGCCATAGGTGTCTTAGATTAGCGAACACCGCCCTAGCCTTGGAAATACGCGCTTCTATTTCATTCCTACACCTCCGACGCCACCGCTGATGCAGCTTCCCAGGTATACAAACCGGTCAACAATCTCCATGACTTCATTATCTAACATTAAATCTACGTGATCACAGCAATCTTGCAGAAGCACTTTGCATTTTGAGGCTGCAAAGCGCATTCCGAAGTACTTAGCAGAACGCGAAATAGCGTCCAGTGTTGTTTGTGCCGCTTGAAAGTTGTCAAACAGCAATACCTTATCGTCAGCATAATCAAGATCAGTCACAACGTATATCGATATACCTGGGATTTGTCCACGACAGTGTGACAGGTTGATGCGCATTTGAATTATGTACAAGCATTATTGAAATGCTTAGAAGGAATACTGTATGATTGTTGTGTTTCACTTTTGCTCTATCTCGATTATTTACGAAGATATTGAATTTCAAACATACCCATAAAACTTGTAATATTATGGCTCATGTATATCATTTCCGACTCTCATAGGACACTCAGGGAACACGCGCATGCGCGGTTGCCAAATAAAAGTATTACTACAAAGGTATATGCACATAAGGCAGTGCGTAAACGATGAGAAAATAGTTTGTTCGCATTTTCGTGAAAAAAATTAAAAATTGAAGTATATAAAATGGGTAATTTGTGGGGTGAATTACCCATAGGGTAATTTTTAGGGTAATTTTGGGTCATTACCCCTAAAATTACCGGGTCAAATTACCGGATATTTTTTAGAAATTACCTAGGTAATTTGAGATGTTTTGCTGGCTGGGTGGTCCTGTGTGTGGCATCCACGTTCACCATAAGCGGAAAACCTATAAACAGATTAACTTGTGTCCGGTGAGCAAAGCAAATATGAATGTATCCGCTATCTCCATTCTGCACGGTACGCAGGTAACCTTCCTTGATAATTTCCGAGAGCACTTGCACGTAGTTCTCTGAAGCTCAGGTTAAAATATTACACAAAAACTCACTGGACAATGCAGGCTTCAACTTGCGTCGAATGTTTCCAATGTCAGCGGTTGTGATAAACTTCCCAGAACATTGACAACATACTGAGTAATATCAGCAGCAGGCTTACCGAACTCGAACAGACACCAACAGTCATTCATTTCATTCGCAGTGAGTCTGCAATTCGTCTGATTGTACTCGTATACCAGACGAATAACGGGATGATGTGCCCCAACTTAAAAAATCTCACAACCAGATTCATTTCTTCGAACAATATGAGATTGTGGTCCGCAACAGACATCCACCCACTAAACACGTCGCACGCCTGTGCATTCATTCTTACGCCTTCTGTATGTTGTACAGCGTTAGAAAATCAAGACGGTTCTCAGGGTTTCGTGTCACATTGCGTTATCGTATTTTAAAACTGTTTTCCACCTATGGCTCGTTCTGCGAAACTGAACAACACCGACAATCTCCTGGTACCTTTGCAGGCACTTTTGAAACGTAGAAAGTTTGAAGTTCACGATTTTCAAAAACAAACCTTGAAAGCTTCAATATAATCCATGTCATAAAAATGAAACAATACCAACTGTTGATAAAACAATAAACAATTTCTGCACTCTATCATGTATTAACATACACATTATTTCTGCAATTCTACATTATTTCTGCAAACCAACATCAGCCGCATGGATTTTCGAAAATAACATACGTTGAGGTCGTTCCAATTATCGGCCAATTAAAACAAACACACCCGTCCGTAACACGCAAAGCGTTATTTTTGGCATCTGTGCCAGGTAATAAAGTGAGAAAGTGGAACATATGATGGATTTATTCCTCAGCGACGACAACTGAAGAAATCCCGGTCCAAAACTTGAATTCGTGAATATACATGGGAAGGTGCCAACAACATTCGATTCCGCTGTGAAATACGAGGATATTTTCTTGAACAAAGCTTTGCCGCAAGAGCCGGTTCTGATGAACAACCTAGTGTGTCTTGCGTAACTGTTCCGCGAAGGTTCAATGGCCACGCCCTCAGACATAGAGGAATGTTCTTTAAGGAGATAGATGAGCACTTAGCTTCCTTCGGAGGAGCGATTAATCAATATCGCGGCCTACAAGCTCCGATACCAACGGGTCGCGTAAACACGACCAAATTCATATCACCTAGTGGCGGGGCGATAAAGTGCAAGTTATACCAAGGAATGCGCCATGATCCTTCGTATATTAAATATTGTTACATATTCCTATTAACCACTTCGAGTGAAATGCATAACATTGATTACCCTACCCAACAACGAAAAATATCGTCACATTATACAGCAGAACAACACATTCTCCGTACACTTTGATCTATGTGTACCAACTGTCCTTCTGCGAGACAACTCCCAACAGTCCCGTTATATTTGCGAAATGTTCGTCTACAACTGTTTCTATTGACAGTCCAAGAGGTTGCCATTCGTCCATGTGTGCAGACAGCAAATAAGGTCTTCAGCTTATCGTTCGCGTACTGATGGAGTGTAACAATTACGTAACGTGCAGAAGCAAAAAAATCCGCACAAGTTTGTTTCAATTGGAATCGAACTGAATAGAATAACGGTCAAACGTATAAGAAGACGAAAACACAGTTGGGCGCAACAACATAGAACGTATATTGTTGAATCGTCCGTATAAGTTGTACAAGATACTGGAATGGGGTAACAGTTGCATGACAAGAGCAGACAAAGCATGCATACCGTTTTCGCCGCAAGTCTTCCCCAATAACCTGTTGAAGAATGGATATGCAAACGTATAAGAGGCTAGTTGCAAAAACAATCAAACTGACATCCGATCTTCCATGGATTTCAGGAAAAAGTCACTTGAACTCAGGCCCACAGCGCAAAATAAACCGCCCCAAGTTAGTGCACCTACTGAAGCCGTTTTGATACCACAAGTCCTTGATTCTGATATAACTATTTCTGGCTATCCTATTCTACGTGCTACCCACCAAAGAAAACCAATAGGATGCGTTACAGTTTGTTTGCGTCTGAAATTATCTTCAACATACCCACACAGGGCTGCCGTTTCTTGTGATGTGTGCGGTGCAATTTAGCTGAAGATCGAACCACCTGAGCCAACATCGACCGTTCCTAGCAGTCGTACGGCGCTCAACACCCAGTCTTTGTTCAGATATTGGTACCCCTTCACCATACCTTGATACTTTTTCTTTACATCATTACACTTCACATTTGCTCGACGTGGATAATCTCGACACTCAAAGGGTGGCCTCAACTATTTCCAGATAGGGCTTGTGTAAGAGGCCACGATACAGGACGAACCTTGAATGCACTATATCTGCGGCGGCCTGATCAATCAAATGATAAAAATGACTCGAATATGGTAACACCAAAGAAGCGTTGTAACGGTAACGATGGGTGCAAAGCTAGGCGCACAAGTAAAACGGAAGATATATTAGTAAAATATGAACGACTCATCAGCAAGCCGAGGTCCGCTGAATTGAGTATGCTACTACACAAGAGAAGGCAGCCCAGACAGCGAGTTCCGAAGACGACCGATGGGTAATTCTACAAGCGGAGGGAGATTACGAACGTTCAGCGCTGACAGATTAGCCGATACGCGGAACTAAAATTTCTCACCGTGCACTTCCTTCACCAGCCAAAAAATGCGCACAACTGAAGAAAACAGAGTCGATGCGCGTAACTCTGGTTTATTAGTGTTGCGGATCGAAGTCAACAAGTGATGGTAATGTTTCCAAACAAGTGTGCAAATGAAGCTAACAAAAGAGTATATGCAATGACGTCCGAAAATTAATTACAAAATTTCGCTGTGGGCTGTGGACACTGTACATCGGGCCTGGTCTTAAGATCTCAATAGGTCCATGGGACACGGTTTAGAACAAATGACTATTTTGTTTAACCTCATGGTCATAAACGAGAGTATTCATGTAGACCAGGCAACTTTACCAGCCCTGCTTTGGATTGTAATGACCCAATCAATAGAATGTTAAAACGACAAAAGATAGGCTAACACTTGGAACACGGTGACAACGGTTAAGTGTGTAATACGTATGCGTACAAATGACGAGAAAGACATATGGCAAAGACGAAATGACTCGCTGACATGGTGAAGCCTGCTTAGTTGAAAAGCTCACTTATGCACTGAAGAAAGACTGCGTTAGAGGGTAGGTACAGATGGCGCTGTACAAATAATTTCACAGATGACCCAGGGCGGCAATAGGTCAAGCGTTGATAGGTCAGCTGATATGCATAGCTGAAGCGTTTCATCCCGATTTCAGTTCCCCATCCCGTAATCTGCCGAACGCTAGAATTGAGAGGCAATGCGTGAAAACTGAAGTATATTCTCGCAGCTAGTAAAAGTCAGAAAACGATGGCTGTACTTTCAAAGAGAGGTAAAGATGAGGTTCACAAAAAGGGTTAGATCTGTTGGAGTTCTTCTGGTACGTACGTAGTTTTTGTTCGGTATGATACGGAGCAGTGAATTCGCTGAAGCATGTTTGGTTTTTTTGTAGAAAGCCGACCCGAACTTCGCCTTCGCCTGACCTTGCTGTGTGCATCGAAAGACCATGATGAATTTTGTACCATACGTGCACACAAAATGTTTGGCTCCTTATATCTATCATTGTTTATCGATTAAAACTTCCTTCTTCGGTATTGTTTGACACTTCCTTCGCTTTCACTCGCGCTCGATTGCTTTAAACAGTTTACTTTCTGTCTACTAGCAGGTATTTGTGGAGTCGTGTTCGGTTGCTCCGTTTTGGACGTCTTTCTGCAGGATAATTTGCTCATCCGGCTAATTCACCTTCAAAGTGAGAAAGCATCTTTATTGTGGTTTTACTAAACAGTACCGTATAAATTCCAATCCTTTTGATCACCTTTTCTGACGTTTTTTGGACTTGGAAGATAGTCCCGTTAACCCGACCGTCTGAATAAGCGTTATTGGAATTGTCGAATACGCGTTACTGAGTGAATTACCCTAAATCGCCAGGAGCGGTGTGAACACAGTTTATACAACACGCAGAAAATAAGTCACAAAATTTAACCGTCGGGTGTGAATGTTACACTTGGTGCTTGCTCGTTTTGCTTTTGGATGCGGCAATACGGTCAAAAGCAGCCAACCGCCTGCTTCAACCGAAATGACTCTGTTAGCTTGTGAAACCGTTCAAGCACACCTTCCATGAAGACGGGGTCGGCTGCATTGGATTTCAGGCTGAATGCATACATGATCTGCGCAATAGATATGTCGTACATATTCCAAAGTTCATCAGGAGTCGTTCACGTTCGCCTTTATCACGTGGCAATTGGCGCTTCCTTGAGCTCTGCGCAATACAGCAGCACTAAGAATTTTGAGAAAATCGACGACCGTAGTCTTCATGTAACATGGTCAAAAGTTTTCGAACTTGATGAAACGAAGAATGATAACTCTGGTTTCACACACGTCACTGATAAAAATCCTTCCTTAATCTTGCTGATGCGTCAGGTAAGCGCCGTGGTTACCTTTGCAACAGGCGAAGCCCCAACTCATGTTAGGACCTCCACGCCGTTGTCCGTAATATAGCACCACTACTTTCATGAGGCCCACTATCAGAAATATTTTTGCCTTCCTTTCTGTCGGCAAAAGTTTCCGCTAACGATGCGTATCAGTTACTTTTGATATTCAATAACTTCTGCTCCACAGATTCAGGTCAAGTTCACACAGTAGCATTGAAAGAAGCTCCATGAGTTCTTCGAGCTGACACTTTCTACGGGCGCCATTTCAAAAGAGTACGGTGAGGCTACCGTATATACTGCCTGTAAGTTAAGTAAGCGCCGCTCACCAGTCAGCCATTAGCTCACCGGTCTAACCAGCACCCCAGGCAACACACTATAACCCTTAATCTAATTTGCCAAATGAAAACATCTCAAAAACTTTCTTATTTAAATGGCTCAGAACGGATTCATACCAATTAGGCCATGGGGGACCAGCAACCTGTGCCATGTGTGAACACTTTATACGGGACCAGTGACCATGGAATCATTCTAGACACACTTTTCTTTGAGTTCACAAAGACATTCGGTGGATTGCGTAGCGGTCCAACCTCGCAAAACCTGGTGATATGCGGTATTTGGAGAGGGACCCAACGTTGGATAGGCTCCTTCCTAACTAGCCAAGCCTTTGGAAGTAAATTTGACTCCACCGCCTTCCTCTGCATCCATATCATCAGTTGCGCCTTAAGGACCGGTCCTTGTGCTGTAATAATTTCTAGTTCATATAAGAAAACTTGCAGAATAATTTTCGGTTACTTCCTGCTTTATGCGAATAACCGAAAAACTGTGAAATTCCATGGTACAACCATCTTCCAAGCCCAACTCAATGCTACTTAACGATAGCCGCTAAACTGAATTCTTCTGGCCGTTGGTGGCGAGTGTCCAAGCGTGTCCACTGTCGGAGGTCCAGAAAAAGCGTTCACAACACACCCTTCAAAATGCGCCTGTGGTTGCCGAAGCAGACTTTAAGAAGGGTCTTGGGGTATGGCTATTGACCCACGTTTCATTGTCTTATCACCGAAAAAACGGTAATTAAAGACCATGCTGTGTATGTGCAACAAAGCGAGCATTCCCTCGTACAGGCAGTTGAGTCGTCCAAGTCCTTTACAGTGTCTGTGTCCAACCGGTGTTCGGAAAAGTTAGCCCTGCCGCACTAACTGATCTTGAAAAGGACACGGATGCCCCGAAGCGTGTGAAGTATGCTGTGTAGTATACTCTTCGAAAAGATGAAAATAAGACTTCGGTGATAATCCTTAGTCGAGATTACGCGAAATTAGCATGCGTAAAAATAGGTTAAAAAGGTGGAGGAGTTACGTCAGTCAACTGGTTTGTCCTCAACTGAGGCCTATTCTTCGGCGACTGCGCAGACCACCGGCTGTAAAACGCAAGCGAGAAAGACAGTTGTTAGCTGCAGTTTAATAGCGTGCCACGTGTGTCCCATCGTTTTCCGTCTCATCCAGTACTACTGAGGTCAACATCGTCGATGCCACGCCTGGGCCTCCTTCCAGTGAAACCTCGACTTTCAACCTTAACCCCGGGAAGATCGTCTGCACTTTCTCATCGACGGATGTCGCTGCTATCTGTGAGCGGCCCTGAGTGATCAAAGTGAATGACCATAAGTGGATTAGTCCTCCATCAAGCAGACAGACTCAGACACTGTACGTATTGTCTTTGTAATTCTGTGGAGACTCCCGAAAACACCGTCGTCTTGTGTGATCACGTGTTTTCCCCGGATTTCGGGGGACCCTAGAAAACCTTGTAGTCACAATATTCTTTCGAATGCCGGTGTACGCTATGCAAATGCGTTCCCGCCTGTCATGTACCAACTGCAGGGCGTCGATCAATATATTAACATACCTCGTTACCCTTGTCCGCATTTGACCGGCCAACGGAGGAGACTTTCGAAAGTCAGACATAATAATAATGTATATATTTCTCAACGCATTCGTGAGAGACACGCTCGGATGTGCGCGATCATGACAGATAATTACAGGCGTTACAAATCAACAAATGTTTACATTGTAAGACAAACATGAAGTCTGCTGACAAAAGAATGCATAATCAGACAGAGGTAAGTTGCGATTCAATGAAACGCAAATGGAACCAGGGTACACAACCAAAGGTCCAGCAATGGGAAGCAAGAAAGAAGAACCACGCGGGACCAAGTTTTCACAAGTAAACGACATAAATATCTAAAAATACATTAAGATTACCGTTCGTGAGAGAGGCGATTCATTGCGGGCATAATTTGGGAGGTCGTGCTTGCCTTTGTGAGGAAGGTTCTCAATTATTACCGAGAAGATTTTAAATTCAAAAAGAGAAGGATCAACGTGGAGGGAACAAATACAGACAAAGAACGTGGTCGACAAATGGATTGAGAATAACACAACGTTATGAGCAAGTTGTAATACTCTACGTTTCAACCACCTCGGGTGGCCTTCCTCAGGAGCATGGTCATCGGCTCGCTGTGGAACAGAACAATCAGTTTCCATTGATAATCGTCACCTCTATGGAATAGATATTAACTTATTTGTGTAC
The DNA here is from genome assembly GCA_014220965.1 of Paragonimus kellicotti. NCBI lineage: Eukaryota > Metazoa > Platyhelminthes > Trematoda > Plagiorchiida > Troglotrematidae > Paragonimus > Paragonimus kellicotti. The sequence goes on from LOND01001142.1 coordinate 15,724, forward strand.
TCGAAGTAGTCTCGTATCAAGCGATGAAGTTGTGTACGCATCAGCGGCGCACGCCCCAGTTGCCAGGACAGTGTTAATGGAGTCCCTTGAAGTTCTTTTATTGGACCGTTTCCGTTCTAACTGGTCACTATTTATTCCCTCCGGTTCCGTCCCTTTGGCAGTTGTTTGCAAACGACGTAAAATCTTGGCGGTTACTGACTGCTTCTAGTGCCCAACTTATCGTACGAAATAAAGTGAACGTCCCATTCAACCGGTTTTAGACGAATAAGCCCAAAGTCAACGCTACGAAGTGCAATCCGCATTTGTTTCTCACCTTTCGCTGGTGAGGAAGAAGGGCGGTAATTTGCGATTATGTTGACTTTGGGAGATGGAGCAAGGTCACCGGTAAAGATGCGCTCCCGCTGCTTCGTCCGGATGAACTGTTTGACGCGCTGGGAAGTTCTGTCTGCTCCAGCGGTTTGGATCTAACCTGAAGCTGTTGGCAGCTAGAAATAGAAAACTAACATCGGGCTAAGACAGCGGTTGTGGTACACACCGTGTCATGAGTCCCAAACCTTACCTCCTAGGTTGCCAATTGCCTTTTTCACGATCCAGCGTGTGATGAAACAGGTGTTGTTTTGTCTCGTTCCACTGTTACCTGGCTGACGTCATCTTTCATAAAAGGACGAGCGAGGACTGCCTGGTAAGTCTCTCCTAATTATTTGGAGGATTGTCGCAAGTGGGTCAGATTGTCAACCGCACTAAGTGTCGTGTAATTTAAAAAAGTAATCTAACTAGAGTTTTCGATCTCTGAAAACATCTTGTGAATGAATTCGGAGGGGGATCAGAAACATATGAACTAGCCCACCCTGAAAACCCTGAAGATGCGCGCAGTAACCGGGGTTTCGCCCGACCTTACAGAAGATTCATATCGGGGTTTACACGTACTGTCAACCCGTCACATGTCCCTTCGAAGAAGAACCGGAGTGTGGATAGTGCAATGAACGGGAACTAGCGCTTGGGGTTCTCTGGCGTTTTCTGTTCTCCAAGCATATCTTTACAGTGCTCTACTCGTTGTCTCCACCTGGTGGGAACTTCTTGGACGCTGAGCAAGTAGTTGTGTCATTGAGGCCACATTGTCCCTAAAAGGTGTGGATGGAATAGAACAACTGACCATTTGCGAGAGCAGGAGTCTAAAAAAGGGAACGAAGTTATCATAAGACCTTGGATTTCTCCGTAAAGCGGTATCCAGAATACCTGCTCGGTAGGCAGTCCTACCGTTCACACCTGCCACCAATTCTATTGTTGAATGCGGAACGTATGGGACCCGGGGGTCAGGTTACACGGTGGCCGGAAATCTCTCAAGAGTACGGTTTTTAATACAACAATCAACCTGGGAGAAGCCAGGCCAATGCGGATGCGACGTCAAGAGGGCCAGCGTGTGTTCACCGGGGCTGCCTGTTTAGCAGTACGTAACAGGTAACACTAATCGTTCTGCGAAGTGCCGATAATGGACCGTGGCGGATGGCTCAAATATCCGGTCCGGAAAAGTCTCTAATCTATGTGTGACGGTGCGGAATGGGCGGTAGGTCCACGCGTATTGAGATGAAGGGAAATAGTCACAACAGCCGCTCCCTCTGGGCAGTATGGAACAATTCAGTGATTAAAGAAGATTTGTTTTTGAATTGAGGGCCTAACTGGTACAGAAGAATTGTCGTCCCGCGATCAATGGTCGAAGTGGTTTTGGAAGACCTCCCTCGAGAACGAAGGTACGGTGTGGCCGGAATATTTAAACACCAAGAGGCAAGCCGCACATGCTTGTATTGGTCGGCTATTCCACAACTTGTTGTGAGGCAATGCCCTTTTCTCACATCGGTGCAAAAACCGATGCAGGTAAAACTGTCAAAAACTGGACCTGCCGGTGGGGGACGAAAGGACAGTCGTACTCTGGTCAGAGGTTAAGCTTGAGAAGTGCGTCATTACGGTAGATCCGTCAGATCCTGGGACTTAACAAAACTTGAACGACCATCTACCATCATTGAGCCGGTGGACAGGTGGAGAGAACCAGTCACTCACGCCTACAGCTGCTGACAGCATTAATGGACTGCGATCAGCTTGATTAATACATCGCAATTCCAAGGTACATGTCAGCTACCGGTGCTGTGTTCATGTACCGACAAAACAGACGCCTTGCGTGGATTAGTTAAGAAATATTTATCAAACATCTCACATTTTGTATCGACGTTATGGCTCCCATAAAGTCAAAACGCGTTGATTCGTATGTACAAGGTAAAATCCTTACTGCAAAAGAGACCGACAAACTTAAAATACTTAAGTCGATGCACAGAAGAACACTAGATTTCTCCCTAGTAATGCAAATGAGCAGCATGTTTCAATACATAGAACATAAAACTCAACTGCTTATGATAACGAGAAAAGCCAGCGCTTGGTAGTGGCAGAGAAGCATGAAACTAATGCAACTGATGAGACGGAGAAATTCCTTGAGGGACCTTTCTATAAAAGTTATAACTCTCCAAGATAAAAAAACGGTTGTTGACGACCCTACTGAAATATGTGAAATCTTCAACTCACATTTTGCTGCTGCGTTTAGCGTGGAAAACACAGTATTACCCGTTAATACTCCGTTGAAAACAACTAAAGTTCTGTGCAATGTATCGATCGGGACGTTAGAAGTATCCGCTCACAATTAGCTACTATTAAACCCACAATCCATCCTGGACCTGATGGTATCCCACCAGTTGCTATCAAGCAAGGGGGTGAGGATATACCGATCCTTTTATTAAATTTGTTCACACTATCACTTCTATCAAGCATATTCCCTCCCCAGTGGAAAAAGTCATCATTTAATACCCGCTACGAAAAGTCGAGTTCACAGCAAGGGACGTTTAGTAACTATCGTTCCCACTCAACCACACATCCAAGCCTGGTTCAAGAGATGTTTTGGAAAGGATTACAAAGTGCCCATTATGTCGAAGTTCTATAAGGTAAAGAAAAACCTCTAAACCCTTCGCAGCACGGTTTCCTTAGTAAGCGATCTTGCATGACATGTCAGTTGGAATTCATAAACCTTATATCGATGGCCGCCGACGCAGGAAATGCAGTGATCGTCATACTCCTAGACATGCAAAAGGCTTTTGATCGTGTGCCCATAAGCGGCTGTTGATGAAAATAGCATCTCTTGGCATACAAGACCCCTTGTACAGCTGGATTTCATCATATCTTGAAGGCCGGACACAAACAGTCAGGATAGGAGAGCACTGCTCAACACCAAAACCAGTGACTAGTGGGGTGATTCAAGGGAGTGTTCTGGGACCATTGTTTTCCTCATGTATATAAATGATATGTATGCGATGTTATGTCAAACATGGACGAAACCCTTTGTTTGCGACGTATCCAAACATTGTTACACATTTTCGACAGGCCTGACCAACCTCGACTTTCGGTCGTACAAAATATACACACGATCTAGCATCGCTTGGAGTCCGTGTGCAAAACCTGGTCTATGGAACGTTCTCGGCGAACAATTCGACCGATACGTTGTCACTTATTATGTTGTCAACATACTCCAATGGGGTCTGTCTCACTAGAGGTCATTATTGACACACGCCACAAACGTATCGAATCTAGGAATATGGTATTCAAACGTCTTCAATTTCTCCGAACAAGTACGCTTTCAGGTAGCAAAAACTAAAAGGACAATAGGCTGTATCAGAAGGACATTCGGCCTACCGGATGCGAAGCTGGCTCTTTACAAAATGTGTGCTCGACCCCAACTCGAGTATTGCACCTTCATTTACTGTCACCTACGCAACGACTAAGGCTTTGTTTCAGGAAAATTCTCCAACGATGCATTTCACCAAAGCCGTGCTTAGATTTCATTCTCACTTACCTTATAGTGACGCTGTCGATCGAGTTGGTATTGATCAGATTCGTTGGTTTACGAAGACCTGATTTAAACTCTTACACTTCGGTCATAAATTGATACACGTGCGGGGCCATCACTAAGGCTTTAGGCTGATTCATTTTCACAAAACAGCTCCCATATGTCACTAAGAACAAAGCGGTCGCACTTTTGCAGCCCTGTTAGTTCGGAGAAAAGATACGCGCACCACTTCTTCATTAAGATGAAAGATACAATCATCGACTTGTAATATTCAGCGGGGTTAAATAGTAATTTATTTTATATTTAGATTCTAATTCTATTTAGAGCAATTGATATAAATATTCTAGGTTCGTTTAAAAGGGGCCTCGAACAATGCTTATTTACAGTGTGGTTAAACATACAGGGTCTCGATGTTCAAAATGTGTTTAAATGTATCTTCTGATATCCTTTTTTGAATTGGATTGTTGAGTCACCGGAAAGAAGAGAGAATAGAATGAGATAAGGAGAGACTATGCGATACAGTTACATAGTAACACATACATACCTCGTTGCCTACCCTTCATATTACCTATGAGCAAATGCAGAAAAAAAAAATACACAGGATTTGACTCACGTAGCTATATGATATTGCCCACATCGTACATAAAACCTATTCACCCCGATAAACCATCAGCCTATAGTTGTTCGTATCCGATATTGACGGTTTATTTGACTAGTATACAAAAACCTCCAAAGAAAACTGGAAAAAAAATGCTGTCCACGTTTACCTCACATAAGTGCATTGAAACCTCAATTCATTTCTCGTTCGGTCTCCCTACCTCAAACCTTACTTATTAACCATTATTAACTGTTTTGTGCTATGAAATATAGATTCTAGCTCAAAACACTTGACCTATATACAGGAGGCTCGTACCTTAAAATTAAGAACAGTGGAAACGGATCTGTGACTCCACATTATATAGTATGCCCACTTGTCAATAACCTATTCCCCCGATTCGCCCCGTAACACATCACGCTATAGTTGTTCCTATGCAATATATTGAACGGTTTTGTATTTCTGATAGTATTTGGACTAGTTATACAGACGAAGGGGAACTCTCAAGGAAAAACCAGAAAACAATAAAAAATACGCCCGACGTTTACTACATAAGTCTGCATGTGAACCTCAAACTCACTTCTCGTGACTGTCTCTCCCATGCCCTCAAACCATGCTTATCATATATGACCACTAGTTATTTTCTGGTGTTTATGAAATATCGATTCTGGCTCTTAACATTCTAACCTCTATCAAAAACAAGCTAATGCTGAAAAAATCTCGTAGATGGCAAATTCTGTAGGTATCAGTGGTGTATCACCTTGCCGGAGAAAGTAGCTGGCTCATACCCAATAGTGCTGGGAATACTTATAACAAATTACCCGCCCATCATATATTACTTACTTCAACTGGAAAGGAAAAAGAAGCAATTAATATCCGCGTAGACAGTTATCGCTAAGAAATATACAATTATATACATACATTATATAATATACATGTGACCACTCATTGCATGTTATCTCATTTTAACGCGTAAGGATTGTGCTCTTTTTCTCAGCTCTTGGAAAGTCTGGCATATTCGATGGCGAAATTTCCGCGATGAACGGGCGCTAAGAGGGAAACCCCATATTGACCGAGCAGTTCGCGACATTTTCAACTTTTTGACGTTCTGGAAAAACCGAAAAAGTCCTGGCGCTGGAGTTTGCTCAATTCTTCGCCGGATTTTTGGAAGTTCCCGTCCTCCCTTGCCATAGCCGAACTGCCTCAAAAATTTTTCCGTGGCCAATTATGTCAATAATAATGGCGGAACCCCTCGAAGATGAGGTTTCATATGCACGAATATTTCTCGGCATGACCTCTGAACGATACTTTGAAACTATCCTCCGTCCCCACATAAACCTTGCTATAAAGAGAAATAAGATCATAATTCTACATCTTTCGGAAACAGAATCTGGGGAAAATATGAAGCGAACTATTTCTCTTTTACTGAGGTTGTGTTAGTCAAACTTTCGTTAAAAAAACCGCAAGCTACCTCTGTCACGCGATTGTCGCATTTGGTCGTACTCACGTGAACCGCCGGTCTGGGAACTGGTATGCTTGGCCGATTCAATATCAAGGTTTCTTGGTACCTTCTTCTATTTAGTTTATAAGAATTGTCTCGTACCCTAGCACATTACTATCAAGAAACTCGCCAATACGACTGTATTTTCCCTTAGGTACAAAGCGGTTGCTCGGCGGGCTCACAGTTCGCGAACTCTCGTTGCTTACAGACGCGATCCTTCTAGATCCAGTCCATCGACAGACGTTGCGAGTAGACTGAACGTTGCTCGAACAACCACTAGACGTCGGGATTAACAGCCGTTGATGTCACTGAAGGCGATCCTGTCGTCTCAGCGCTGCACATCAGTTTGTGAATGGCGCTCATCTTCCCTCGATTAAATCTCCATTAATGCGCGCGTTTTTGTCTCTCATTTAGTTTCACCTCATATGTCCAACCGTGGAAATGGCACCGACATTTTTGTTTCCGATCCATCAATAAGTTAACTCTCAACGTTTGTGCTGAGAGTGTCTGTCAGCTCAATTCACCGCTGATGGACTGGATGTACGAAGTTGAATTCGCCCGAAGCCTGCGATCGTGATTGGCTACGCAGTATATCTGCGCTCGTTTTGCGAAATTTCGAACGATTACCAATGGCTGAACAAATAATGTCCATGTCGCAGACAAAGTCATTGTGATGACTGAATGTTTGTTTACGTGGAAGAGGACAATGACTTCATGAGTACTGTTTGTCAGGTTCTCATTCTTGACAACGTAGTCAAGATGCTTTGGGGTTAAGCTATCCAGCCATTGTGTGAATTTTGAAATACGCTTGATCAGACGCTGAGTATTCATAAAATTAAAACATATGCTGTCATGGATTGTTCATAGCCTATGGTTCGTTGAGCCAAAATAGCAGCATGACGTTGATTTTAGTTTCCAAGGTGGGAGGAGAAACGCTAATCTGATAGTGGGCCATTTTGACTATTCTGGACTCTAGAGGGCAACAGGGACCTCTAAGTTCAGCATTTTCTGTGAATTGATAGAGCACATCTTAAAAGGATGCGTAATGGTCTGACAATGTGAAAGTAGTGGATTAGTTTCAGTACGGCCGATCGACCGGTCGCTGACCCCGCGAAAGTTGTTTGGTATGCGGTTCTATCTTGCCAAATCAATTGCGGATGATATGAAGTTGTCAGCGTTGACACGATTACCGGATCTCAGTTTCTCACGTTCTCCTGTTAAATGGTCTGGATGAGGCTGTACGCTTCTAGGGATGAGAGAACGCCTGTGGCACTATTGTTGAAGGATGTGTGCCGTTATTTCCTATGGAATAACAGTGAACGTAATAAGTCACTAGTAGCATTTCTTAAGCGTATGGTTTGGACGGAAGATGACCCAAATTCGTTAAACGTACATGATTGCCCATTGACCAGTGGTAGCCAGTTATTTCTACAGCATTCTTAACATGTTCCAGTGTTTCTACATGGAAGTCCGGGAGGCGTCAGACAACGGAATTTAGAACCTGAGCATAATTCAGGAACTCCGCTTCAAGCATCTCAAGACTCGGGGTTATTTCAGGACATTCCATTTCCCGGGGGTACCAAGAAGTACCTTGAAAACAATCCACATTTCTCACTGTCGACAGCATGTGTTAGCACAATCTGTGATACCCACGACTTCCCGATTACGCAACCAGCTATTCGCACACTCCGGCTTTTAAAAAGTGCACAATAAAAAGCGGATAAATTGTCCGACCCCCTTTTGTGCGCATACTCGGCTACAAATTGTTTCCATGCAAATCACGGAACCCCAAGCATCCATGGGAGCATTCACTAAGGATCCCAGCTGATCGTTCAGTCTTCTCGAGCCACTAGATTCGTCTTTTTTATCACACTGCTGAGAATACCGCTAGAGATTCCAACCCATTTGACGTTGAGCGCAGGGGATGTGTATGGCTTTCCGTCGATTTTTATTTTGCAGCCGATATTACTGGTCAGCAGAGGCAGATTCGGAGATCGGCTGTCACTTTCTTATTCATTCTTAAGGATTAGATTAGGTTGACATGACTTTGACGTCTCAACGGTCAGAACTCGAAGTTTACATGAAGTATCTGCGATACTGATTAGTAATGGGGGAGTTGATTAAGTTCGAGTTAAACATAACTCAAAACTGATCGCAGCTGTCGCAGTCTCATAGACTTTCCAGGCGGCCCCTCTCGAAAATAAACATAGACCCGAATTTCGCTTTTATCAGAGCTCATCAGCAGGTCAGTTGCGAAGTGGTTAACACGGTTGCCTCGATGAAAGCGTGGCCGGAGTTCTAGTCCCGGCAGTGGCAAGGATATGCACTACTGACGAGCTCTAATGAGAGCGAAACTCGAGTCTAGTGCTTCTTTTCGAAAGGGGCCGACTGGAAAGTCTATGGGAATGCGACAGCTGCGATCAATTGTGGGTGATGTTCAACTTAGAAACTACTAACAGTTCATCGATGGCAAGCAAGCGGTACTAATAGAAAAACTTGAATACCTCTGAAAAGTGACTGAATTGCTAACTTGGTGATGAAAAACTTTGTCGCTTTTCTGCTAAAGCAATCCATTATAGGCGTTAGCTGACTTTCTCAAGTTTGATAAGTGCGCTGATTGTCATTCTTGATGTAAAATACATGATTTCACACTCTGAGA
>LOND01001142.1:67041-82030 GCA_014220965.1 Paragonimus kellicotti
GAGGCCGCGGCTGCGGAAGTTGCGGATATAATTCATGACCGTCCAACTGAGAACGCGTGCAATATCATCAAATCGGCAATTACTAACAGAACAGCAACTTCCGACGAGAATAACCTCTGCACGCTGCTCGATGGCGTCGAGTTGAGAGATCGCACACTATCACAGTTACTTCGGCACATGACCCAGTTGTCGAACAAGCAAACGATCAACGAACCGGTGTTGCGCGAGTTGTGGCTTCAGAACCTCCCACGCGAGCTCCGTCACACATTGGCTGTTTTGGAGAAGGACACACCGTTGACCAAACTGGCAGAGTTGGCGGACCAGGTGCATCACAATTACGCTCCTCAGCAAGTAGCTCAACTGCAGGCGTCTTGTAGCCGCGACACCCTCCAACAGGACATTTCGAACCTGGGAGCGCAGCTTCCGCAAACGTTTTTGCAGATAGCCACTTCATCGAAACTGTTGGCGGGCAAACAGCAACCAACACGCCCAAAGTCCGGCTCACGAAGTAGGTCGCGCACAGGAAAGTTTGATAGGAACATGTGCTATTACCACCATCGGTTTGCTAAGTGTGCTTGTCGTTGCAACCAGCCTTGTTAGTTTCGGATTGATTAAAACCAGGCGAGAAACGATCCAAGCCAGTCAGTAATGGCGACGGCTGCCACTGGCTCGTACTTATGTCGCCTGTTTTATGTATTCGACCGCTCAACGTCCCTCAATTTCCTCATTGATACGGGCGCTGAGGTTAGTGTTATTCCACCCACTGGTGACAAGCATAACCTCAAACCGGTGTCGTATACCTTACAGGCCGCCAACCGCACGCCATACAGACCTACGGAGAAAAATACTCACTCTCGACCTTGGTCTCCGTCGACAATTCCACTGGACCTTTACCGTTGCAGACGTACAGCACCCAATTATTGGAGTTGACTTTCTTACCTCCTTTGGACTCGTGGTGGATGTAAGGAGTCGGAAACTGTTGGACAGCACAACAGCCTTGTGCGTACACGGAAAGGCCACATCGATTAATTCAATGGGATTACGTTCGGCCTTACCAGACAACAGTTTCGCAACTCTGCTTCGACAGTTTCCCACGCCTTATCAATCCATCAAGCTCACCGCACCGGTGAAACACGACATTTCCGCCACATTACCACCAAAAGGACCACCTATGGTCGTTCGCCCCCGTCGGTTACCACCAGAGAAACTCAAAATCGCCAAAGCTGAATTCGAACATCTTTTACGACTTGTTATTATTAGGTCTTCCAGTAACGCTTGGGCCTCATCTACGTGTTGGAAGGCAGGCGTTTTGCTGTCCTAACAGACCACAAGCCACTTATTTATTCCTTCAACGCCAAGCCCGACCGTTATTCTCCAAGGGAAATTCGACAGTTGGACTACATTTCCCAGTTCACAACGGACATACGATACATCGCGGGAGATAAAAACACCGTCGCCGATGCCTTGTCCAGAGTTACTTTAAGTGGTTTACACCGAACTGACACTGTTGATTTGAAGGAATTAGCTCGAGAACAGACAACGATCCGGAGTTGCAGCAGTGTCGCACCTCTTCTTTGCTCAAGCTTCGGGAGTTGCCTCTTGCCAACTGCGAAGGCACAATCATATGCGATACCACGACAGTCAGCCCTCGCCCATTTGTGCCAGTAAACTTCAGACGTTCTGTTTTTAACAGTCTTCACTGCATGTCTCATCCCAGCGTTCGTGCCACCGTCAAGCTGATTTCAGATAGATTTGTATGGCCGAACATGCATAGGGACATACAAGAATGGGCGAGAACTTGCCTTGATTGTCAACGCAGCAAAGTCCACCGACATACCATCACGACCCCCGGCACATTCGCTAACCCCGACGCACGTTTCAGTCATGTCCATGTTGACATAGTCGGCCCGTTACCGTATTCAAAAGGTCATCGGTATATCTTGACGTGCGTTGACCGTTTCACCAGATGGCCAGTGGCAATACCCCTCCCTAACACAAATACTGAAACAGTTGCGCGAGCGTTCATGGACGGATGGATCTCAAACTATGGTGTTCCAACTACTGTAACCACTGATAGAGGCAACTAACTTTAATCACCGCTGTTAAGCGACCTCGACCGGTCACTCAGAGTCTACAACACCAAAACAATTGCATACCACCTAGAAGCAAATGGCCTGGTCGAACGCCTTTATCGTCAGCTGAAGACCCCTTCAAAGAGCCCAACTAGACACCCAACGTTGGACTGGTCACTTACCCCTTGTCATGCTCTGATTTTGTACTACTATTAAAGAAAACATTGGTTGGACGGTCGCAGAATTAGCCTACTGTAGGACACTCCACATACCTGTTGAACGTTTCTACAAGCCGACCACCGGCCAAAAAAATTTCGACGCTACCACCTGCGCGCAACGTCATTCATGGTAAGAATCCGGTCACAGCCCCTCAGGTAAACACCGAAGAGGAATGGAAACACTCCAACTTGGTGTCGGGTCGGAAAGGCACGGAGTGCTTCCATATGTGATTTGAGACGGCACGCGTAACTCGTCAGATCAATTGCAGCTTGTGTGTCTTGATTGAAAAGATCACCTGGAAGACGAAGTGTCGTTCCGTAGACTAATTCAGCCGTAGAACACTGTATATCTTCCTTGAGGACGGATCTGATGCTCAGCAAAATGAGGGGTAAGCGCTCTGTCCAACTCTGTGTCGACTGCGCCATGAGCGATGCTTTCAACTGTCGGTGAAAACGTTCGACGATCCCATTAGCAGCAGGATGGTATGCAGTCGTCCTGATGTGTTCGCAGCCCAACAGACGAGTCAAGTCGCGGAAAAGGGCTGACTGGAATTGCGAGTCTCGGTCTACAGTGAGCAACACTGGGACGCCAAGGTTAGTGATGCAATGTTAGAGGAACGTTTCGGCAACTGTCGCGGACGAACTGTAACTAAGGGGAACGGCGACAGGCCATCGTGTAAACCTGTCGATGCACGTAAACAGGAATGTTTTGCCGTTTGATGGGGGTAATGGGCCAACCAGGTCAACATGGGCGTGAGAATTGCGTGCGTCTAGGAGTGGAGTAATTCCTGTGGGAGGTGATGGTGTGGCGATGTACCTTGCTCCTCTGGCAATGAAGGCATGATTTAGTCCACCAGCGCACATCTTTGTTCATGTTAGGCCAGACATAACGGGCAGCAATTAGTTTGAGTGTGGCGCGAACACCAGGGTGGGACAAAGAATGTAAATGGAGAAAAATGGGTCGGCGAAGAGAAATGGGTAGGATTGGACGTGGAGTGCCCATTGAAGTATCGCACACAATAGTGGACTCTGAAGAAGGCAAGGGAATACGGGAACACTGGAAAGGTGAGGATGCAAATGGATGGAAAGTCGGGATCTGACCTTTGGGTTGAGTCATTACCTCGAGACTTATGTCTTGCACGCTAGAAACCGCGTTAGCATGTAGTCTTGAGAACGCATCAGCAACCACATTGGAGTTTCCGTCGATGTGTCGGATATCCGTTGTGAATTGCGCTATAAAATCGAGATGTCGAATTTCACGAGGGGAATATTTGTCTTGACTAGCGTTAAAGGCGTAGATTAAAGGCTTATGGTCAGTTAAAACCGTGAAGTTCCTTCCTTCTAACAAGTGACGAAAATGTCTAATGGACAAATAGATTGCAAGCAGCTCACGACCAAAGGTGCTATAATTGCTTGCGCGGGTGATAGCTTCTGAGGAATAAAATGAGACAGGCCGTAATTCATTGCCGACGCATTGCTGAAGCACTGCACCGACAGCATGATTAGACGCATCGGTCGAAGAGGATCAGATGAGCAGCCGGCTCTGGATTAAAATGAGCGAGGGACGTTGCGTCGCTGAGTGCTTTCTTTACGTCGTTGAACGCTTGTAGCGCCTCAGGACTTAGAATAACGCCCTTTTTAGAAGCACGGAGCAAATCGGTTAATGGCTTCAGAAGCTGTGAGCAGTGGGGAATAAAGCGACGGTAATAGTTAACAATTCCAATGAAACGTTGAAGCTTTTTGATGGAATCCGGAATGGGATATTCTTGCAGCGCTTTCACTTTGGTGTCTAAGGGTTTGATGCCGCTTGCGTCTATAAAATGTCCAAGAAATTCAAGGGATGAGACGCCAAAAACGCACTTTGCTAAATTGATGGAAATCCCATATTCATTTAAGCGCTCCGGGACTGCACGAAGATATGCTTCGTGTTCTTCGGGGGGAACGACTGGCGACCAAAACATTGCCAAGGTTAACAAAGACCAAATTTATACCACGTACAACTTGATCCACGAAACACTGGAATGTTTGAGCTGCATTTCGAAGACCGAAGGGCATTCGAAGGAACTCGTACAAACCAAATGGAGTTGTGATCGCAGTCTTGGGAATGTCTTCTTCAGCGACGGGGATTTGGTAGTAAGCACGTAACAAGTCGATTTTGAGAGAAAACGCGCACAGAATATGTAGTCAATGAAAGTCATGGATATGGGGAATGGGATAACGGTCGGGTATGGTAGCATTGTTGAGCGCTCGAAAATCACCACATGGTCTCCAGTCGCCTGGTGTTTTCTTAGGGACTAAGTGCAGGGGGGAAGACCATGCACTCTTGGATGGGCGGATAATACCAAGTTGGAGCATGTGGTCGAATTCCGCTTTAGCAATTTTCAGCTTTTCGGGAGGAAGACGTCTGGGGCGAGCGGTCACTGGTTGTCCTTTGGTCACAATGGTATGTGTCACGTCGTGTTTCAAAGAATGCGGGTGATACGACGGATTTGTGAGCTGCGGGTATTGCCGGATCAGCTGAGAATATTTTGAGGACTTGGGTACCGCCATATGGATTCCGATGGAATTCATGTTGGTCAATTTGCCCCTAGTACTCAAGGAAGTCAGGCTGTCCAAAAGCGTATGATGTTGAATATCAACCAGGAGACCAAAGTGAGATAGGAAATCAGCACCCAGAATTGCGGTCTGAACGTCTGCCACCAGAAAAATCCAGCGGAACTGACGTCGTAGCCCAAGGTCAAGAGTGAGCGAACGTCGACCGTATGTTTGTATCGGTGTTCCGTTAGTGGCTGACAACGTTAGCGATCACCTGCGGCGCATGGAATTACGCTTACCTCAGCACCGGTGTCAACTAGGAAATTGTAGTCTGTGGATTTGTCAGGATGTAGAAAAGGCGATATTTGGGGAAACATCAGACACAGGCATTGCCATCATTCTCCGGTCAATGGGTTTCCCTGTGCTGTCGGTGAGGTGGTAAAGGTGCAGGTCTAAGTGCACCTCTTGGCTGGGTGACTGAACGTACGGTGACACCAACAATGACCATGACCGTCGTGTGCTAACGCCGTCGGACGTCGAGAGGGTGTTTTAGATCGACTGCGTGGTCTGTGCGATCGAGAGTGCAGGCTGCAAACCAATGACTGGAACTGTTTGGTGGAACACCCTAGCCGACGATGCGGGTCGTCAAGAGGCTGACTGATAACTATAATCACGGGCTGAGGATTACTTTGGATGCGCATTATTTCGTCCGCTGCTTCCGCAATTATCTCTATCGGCACAGAAATTTTGAACATAGCTAAAATCTCGCGAGTCGACGATGGTAGATTTTTCATTCCACAACTGTCGGAAAATGGTGTCATCCATTTTCCTGCCTCCAAGAAGCTGCTTCATATGCCTTAGAAGTTGGGATGGCTTGCGGTCACCTAGCTCCATTTCAGAAAATAGTTGATCTAGCTTCCGCTGTTCAGAAACACCTACCCTGTTAATTAACGCGTCTTTCAGCTTATCGTACGGTTGGTCTTCAGGCATGTTATCGATAAGATCCGAGACCTCTTCCGCAATCTCGGTAGGGATGGACTGAACTATGTAGGAGTACATCATGGTTTGCGACTTAATGTGCCTCGTCCGAAAGAGAGCTTCAACTTGTCCAAACCAGAGACGAGGGTTATTGATCCCAAATTCAGGCAATTTGATGTGCACAGATGCGGTCAGCTGCTCGGTTGAACCGTCGTAGTCGGACATGGTAACGAAGGACACAGTTCAACACACAAAATTAATCAGGTAGTGAACAAGTTTACGCCTATGATGATTGAACAAAACAACGGGAAGAGGAAGCAAACACAACGTGAAGGCACTTCGAGTCCGTTGATTTGTGAAGATGATAATAGGCGAGGAAAAGTTGACTACACCGGGCCCACCAATTAGTAGTGATCAAGACGAGTTACCGGATGGTCTGAGCAAATGCAGGTGTACCTTACTAGGCTACCGGTGACAACAAAACGAACAAACTCATGAAAAGCATGGCCGGAGTTCTAGTCCCGGCAGTGGCAAGGATATGCACTACTGACGAGCTCTAATGAGAGCGAAACTCGAGTCTAGTGCTTCTTTTCGAAAGGGGCCGACTGGAAAGTCTATGGGAATGCGACAGCTGCGATCAATTGTGGGTGATGTTCAACTTGAAATTAACCAAATCCCCTACTACTCATCAATAAAATGAAAAATAGTTACGCGGTTCCCAGCAACTTACAGTAATCAAAGGATTTGACTCTCAGGAAGTTGTAGTGGGATCACCCTCGACGTCCCCAGAATCCTAAACTTCCTGCGGCGTGAATGGTGAGTAAATCAATAAATGAGTTTGTTTGCAGATTCACCGTCTTCTCATTACGACTTCCGTTCCGCGTTAACATAAGGCTGGGAAACCTTGGGCGTACGAACCTAGGAACTAGCATCGCAATAAAGTGTTCACAAGTGTTCAAGATGACCACCACAATATTCCAAATTACCAGTATCCGGAAGTGGGGATATTACGGAGTTACCGTGAACTGCTGAAACGCGATCGGAGCTGCGACGATGTTCGTAATACGACGGAGCTAAAAATTGGGTGAAAGATCCGTGTAGTATCGTCAAGCGACGCCGCAACGGCGAGAACAGACCAGTGGACACAAAATTTTTGTGTTTCTTGCAAGTTCACTCTTATCAATCTGAACGACATGTAAAGGTGATGCGAAAAAGTTGTGTAAGAGTGAGGCATCGGTTGTGAACAAAGAATTGGAAAAACTCTACAAACCCTCCGTGAGAAATCCTACACAGCTTTTTCAGTGACTGTCTTTCAGGTCATTATGGAACCACTGAGTATCGAAACGGATGAATCGACTGGACCTGGGTGACTTGGGTCTTCAAACGGGAACCCGTGAACAAATCGATGGAATCGCTGATTGTGGAGCGGGTCTGAGAAAATCCTACAGCACTTGCTGCCATCAAAGTGACGCACAAAGATGTGTGACTGCTCCACTTGTAAAACGAACTTACGGATCTTCAGTGATTTGCTTTTCAACTTCTGACAGTTTGCCCTTATCAATAAGTAAGCATAGGTACAAATCATGGAAACTGTATCAACATACCAAATGATACAGATAATTTTCAACACCATAAGGACAATCACTGCACATATGTGAGCTGTGATACATTTGCACAGCTAACTTAGCCACATGGTCTTACTGTACGCATAATGGACGCGATGTTAACTCTATGACACAACTGTAAGGAATGAAAACGTCGAAAAATCATAATGATTTCGTACTTTCCGCGCTGAATGACCCACGGTAACAGATATTACAAAAAAGTGAAAGGAGATTAGAGGCACGGGGTCAGTCGTGACAGCTTTATCAGAAAAAATGTGAACATCGCTACCTGACTTGTTTTTAGTGTTAACGTCTATAAACGAAAATGCGGGAAAATATAATATGATCATAACTACTGGTTGTGATCAAATTATGTGTATATGGTTAGAAGTGTTCATTTCCTGAGGTGTTGCATGAATAGTTAATTTTCTGTAATATATCTCTGTATCTTTTGACATTAAGTGGTGTTTTTATGCTTTTTATGAAAAGTATTCTTTTTTGAATGAAATATTTTAGGTTCTAGGAGGCATCTTTCTTATTTATATTATCCGTCGGACAGAGTTTCAGCCCAGTGCCGAACATTGAACCATGACGGAAACCTGGATAAAGGATGCTGGTTTGGGTGTCGAGGATTTAGTCGCCGTCGCCAAATATGCGGAACGAGCTGAAAGATATGATGATATGGCTACGGCGATGAAACTGTATACCGAACTTAAAGGGAAAGAGGGAAAAGAAGAACTCGGCAACGAAGAGCGTAATCTCCTGTCGGTTGCGTAAAAAATGTGGTTGGTGCTAGAATGTCAGCCTGGAGGATCGTACCGACATGATCCAGCCTGACGTGCCTGAGAAGAAACTCAAATGTACTAAGGACTATCGCGCTAGGATGGTTAAAGAACTTAATGATATATGCGAGGAAGTCCTGGTAAGTCATCCCCCGTAATAGTCTCAGTCTTCAGAAATTACTTAATGATTACTTGACACCTAATGCTGTTTCCAATGAAAGTAAGGTTGTCTACGAGAAAAATGGAAGGTGGTTATTGTCGTTATCTGGCTGAGGTTCCTGGCCCTGATGACCACGAGCGCGTGGTTTCCTCTTCGTTGGATGCTTGTGAGAAGGCCACTGCGATCGCAAAGGAATTGCACTCAACCCACCCCATCCGTCTGGGTCTGGCTTTGAACTTCTCGGTGTTTCATTATGAGATCAAGAACAATCCACAAGAGGCATGCAGACTGGCACAAAGTGCGTTTAATGATGCAATGACGGGGCTCGACAACCTGCACGAAGACTCCTACAAAGATAGCACGCTTATTATGCAATTGCTGAGAGATAATCTAACGGTATGTCCCAACAGTTGTGTGCTCACCACTTTGATTTTAGTTATGGACCAGCGAGCCCGAGGAAGCCGATGCCGGTGACAACTGATGTTATGTACTTTTATTCACAACTATATACTGTATATGGCCTGAATGTGTTGTCTAATACAAGTGCGAATTCGTCAGGACTACTAGCCGGCGGTTAACTATCTTCATGAGTCTGCGCTTGAATGTGAGTGCACAGATAACTTAAATCGGGATTTACTTGCTCCTATTTGCCGAAAATCCGTCCGACCCTTGTGGTTCCAATCAGTGCTTAAACTTGGGTATGTCAGTTGGTTCCAATGTTTTGCGCTGTTTGAAGCTGCCCGCTATTTCTGATTCCCGTTTGGCACTAGGTTGCGTGACCCGCGAGTTGTTAGGCTTTCGTGTTTCTTCTCGCTGTCGGTAAGAGGACTCGAGTGCTGTTTGTATTAGTCAGCTACCACTCCTGTTGTCCAACCTCAGTTACTTTTATGATGCTTCGTCCATGCACACCAACCATCTCAACTTTGAGTCATGCCTCTGAATGCTGGTGGCTTTAGTCTGCTGATCTGTTAAACTTTGGATTAAGATGCTAACACGTTTTCAACATTTAGCTTTGAATGTCGGCTTTCACTCCGAACGGTTGTTGCAAGATCACGTGCCCATCGACCTCGCCACCGGTTTGGCGTTTGGCTGATTTGTGCGTCCGTGACTCGTGGTCATTTCGGGTTTCTCCGACGTGCTGCGCCTTGATAAGTTGGTTCTGTGTATTTTTGTGCATACTGATGTGTGCGTACTCAACAGTTCTGTCAATGTCGGTCTGTTAGGATACGATACAGTTACCATTGACATCATTCTACTAACATTCACCAACGAAACATGAGTCACTTGTGCCGCCTTCTCGATATATTGGAGGAGGGCTATGCCCGGCATCGAAGACGCAGCTGTTGACCTTGCGGGATCTGTTCATAAGCGTCCACTACGAACAACTGGTCGCATAGATGGCACTGTATTACACTGCACCCCAGCCAGCGTCCTTAACCCTAAGAAGTTGGCTGCTAAGTTACCCAGTGGCACTGGACGCTCACTTTTTGAATGTCAAGGTTCAGTTGGTTATAAGATATCCGCACCAAATTTAGTACGAATGAAGTCAAACAGTTTGGGCGTCGTGTTTAACATGTTATTGATAAATGGATTGAGAATAACAACGTTATGAGCAAGTTGTAATACTCTACGTTTCAACCACCTCGGGTGGCCTTCCTCAGGAGTGTTGTAATCGAAATCACACAGTTGGTTATGTTTATCGTTCAATGCATGGTAGGTTCCCTGCTTCTGAACTCGCTTTGCATTCAGAAATGCTAGATAGTATGGTTCGGCATCCCGTTGTTGTACCACCACTAATACGACCGGTTTGGCCGTGAGGGCTCGATCATGGGAACAAGTTGGATCTCCGTTGCGCTGTACCGCTGTTCATCACGGGGACGTTTAGTCGCTGTTAGTTACGTTGCCGCTGCATCTACCTTTAGTGCAACTTGGCTGAACATTGAACGACGCTGGTGACTGTCAATTTTGACCGACCCAATATTGATCCCCAGGTAGTGATGTGGCAGAGTGTGGATTCATTGTCGATCTGTTTTGGGTGTTCAGTGCGGCTGTTGGCATACGTGTGGCGCCCTGAAATTTGAGTTGAGTTGTGCTGCCTGCCTCTTAAATGTGGCTGGATGGCTTCGTAGCGGCTTACAATTTTTGTTGCTATCGTTGTACAATTTGACACTTCCTGATGAGGCATGTTTGTTTAGCCCAATTGTATGCCCTATTTCCGCTAGCGTAGAACTTCTTCACTTTTCCGTTCCGCGCGCTGCACGCAGGACGCTTGTTGGCTGTACATTTTTGTTTCTCGGTCGTAGCATATATATGAATATATAGAGTACTGCGCTGTTCGTTGTCTTCTGAATTATTGTTGGGTAACTCATCGAATCTGGTGTGAGACTTTGTGGGAGAGTTCCCACAAACTGGTGAGCCCGACAATAGTATTTTCGCTGAAATTTGGTTCGCTATTTTTATTCGGTGATCCGGCGTATTTTGTCCTCGTATTTTCATCTCACGCTATTTGGTGAGTCAGTTCCTTGGTTTAATTTTTTATACAGCGTTTTATTATTACTGGTCGTATTGTATTTTTGTTACATAGTAGGTCTGACCGAATTTTCATATTTGTTAACCTACTTTATATTCCCGTTTTTTTGCATATTACAAGCTATCGAGTGTCTACCATGTCTGGCGAAGATACCAAGCCCCTAGATTTGCATACTGTAGGCGCAGTTACCTTAACAGTTCCTCCATTCTTGGAGATGGACCCACTACTGTGGTTTGTCTATCTTGAGGCCGAGTTTGTCAACAACCGAATTTCGTCTGACCAGGCGAAGTTCAGTCAGTTAGTGTCCAGGCTTCCGAAGGAAGTCACAATGCAACTGCGTGACGTCCTCCTTACTCAGTCCGCGAAACATCGCTACGATACATCAGAGAAGACCCGCTTATAGTAGCTTTCCAGTGGATTACAGCTGGGCGACAAGCGTTCTGCGTGTAGCGCGCGGAACGGAAAAGTGAAGAACTTCTACGCTAGCGGAAATAGGGCATACAATTGGGCTAAACAAACATGCCTCATCAGGAAGTGTCAAATTGTACAACAAAATACCAACAAAAATTATGCCATTCTAAAAGGAGGGGTATCCGCCATCTGTTTTCCAGGAATGAGTGAATGACTACAACTAGAAGTGCTGCTAACTTTGAACTAGAGGAGGTGGGTTGTGCCTTCACGAACTATTATGCGTCGGTTCCCTTTATTCTCATTACATTTTGGCTTTTATTCGTATTGAAGCTTTATGCGATGTTTAGGTCCACTACAGTTACCATAGAAATGGTGTTCTCACTCATGCAGATTCAAACTTCGGTTCATGCTTGGGGTTGCATTAGTCAACTAGCGGCGAACGCTACAGTGAGAAGCTGCCACTCTGGCACGTGTGTACGCTGGATGAAGAGCTCCGAGACAAGCTCTCGTAGTCATCCAACGATTTGGTCACAGAAGTTTTACGATTGAGCCGATTCGAACGTCTGAATGTGTAAAAACGTGTTGGTAAAAGTCGAAACACTGGTAGATCTGGTTACTTGATTTGGCCGGTCCGTCGGTTTTCATCCACAGATGCACTACATTATCAAGAATTTGGTTAGTTTCAACGCTGCAGGTGATGCTCATTGGTCCATGGATCGTTGCGTCTCTTGCCAGCATAACTGGCTGGTTCGGAAGCTTAAAAATTCACTGAAAAGTCAGCTACTAGTAAGCTTGTCTGTTCCTGGGATAGAGTTGGGAGTTGTCGATTAATGCTTGAATGTCCCGGTTCTCCATGTTTCGCTTACCAGCTTGTGGTGTGGTCGTCCATGTGTGCAGAGTACCAATGAAGTGTGCTATTCCTGTACCACCAACATCGAACTGAACTCGGCATGAATGACGCAACACCGCGTTGCACGGTGCAACCATTCATTGGTTGATGTAAGTTGCCTTCTGTTTAACGGTGGTATTCTCATTCGGAATATTATGCAGTCTTCGTCTTACTCTTATTGCGGGATTCAATTTCCGTCCTTTTTCTGGCTTTCTGCTCTTTCGTCAGATGGTTGCGCCCCGCAGTTTGGAGTTCGCCTTGTTTGGTGCGAAAGTCACGAAATAAAGCTATCAAACGCCATTCGTTTTTTTTAAAATTCTTATTCGGGTGCATGTCGCTACTAGTTGGGATCGGAAGGAATTGTGTGTTTGGCTGCCACTGCGTAAGTTTGCCGACGTGTGCTTCAACCGGGATTTCAGTACAGAGGTTGAAATTTGTTAATGCAAGCACGAAATCCCTCTGCGTGTTTGAGAGTGAATGAGTGTTAAGCAACAAGGTCCCGGTTTTCGTTTGTAAGTGTTACGATCTCTTCTGCCTTAAACAGAGTGGTCCTGATAGACGGTTTCTGTTTTACCGCATTGGATTGTAATCCCACCTTCAGGTCTGGACACGACTGCATGGGTTTGCGGTTATTGTCCGGGTATTTGCCAATTTTACCAGGGAGTTTTTCCTGCTTGAAAACATCATTCAGGTCGCCGTTCAGGTTTTCGCCACTCAGATACTAATCTCAGTTCGGCCAGTCAGATACGCGAAATTTGAAAACGTCCAGGTACGTTCGGAGGTTTGCCAACGTTCACACTGTATCGAGCTAGTGGAATGCTCATGGCTTTCACACATTGTTTACAGGGCTCTTGTAAGGTCAGTCTAGTCCCATTAAACCCCACACCCAAAATGCGCGATCAAGTCCGAAAATGAACTGCATGTTTCCATAGGTGCGTCATCATCATCACAGACAGCAATACATCAGTGGTTCACACTGATGCTTGACTGCCACACAACCACGAAGAACAAAAGGAAGGAAAGAAAAGAAAAATCTTGGTCGTGACTAGTGTGCGCATTCGTGCTGGGCCCTTTATCTGAAACGACCAGTTAGGAAAATGGGCAGTATGTTTCAAAGCTAATTGAATAATTTAATCCATACTGTCATGGTGTGGTGCATCTCCAAACTTTTGATTTTGGTGAGGTACTTGGATGGTTTGTACTGAGAGGACTGTCTCGTAGCCGCCGTATCTCAGCTAAAGCAGGACTGTGAACGGATCTGATCCGTGTGTACACTGATCACATACACGTGATACAATTTGGGTCACCTGGGTGGCCTATCATATGAACATGATGCGCATAGTGGAGGCGATTTATCCGAGCCCGTCTAAGATCGTCTGTCTGACCGCTATGGGCCAGCAGCAGAATTACCCGAACTAGGCGTTGTCATTCCCTTCTCCGTTCCAGGCACATGTTAGTGACCGAACGTTTGCCAGTTTCCACGGAAGTTCAAGGGAAAGCTCAGATCATGCAAGCTGCAGCCCAATAGTTTTAAGATCAAACGAATAACTAAATCCCACGTTGAGGTGTGAGTCAAAGCTGTAGTTGCTCAAGGAGATCACGAAAGTTTATGGTCTATTGTGAATGGTCTGCCGATTGTTTGTCGAATCAAGTGTGTGAACTTTTGTAGTATTGTTCTACAACGTACGAGCGCAAACTTGGCAAAACCTCTCGGTTTCATCTTGTTCACTTTCAAATGCAACTCCATTTCCTGTGTCGTTGTTTGGCCGAGCTTGTCTGTAAGTGAGTGCACTTAATGATGCGGGGCAGTGAAAGCCGTAAGGAAGCTGTCTTGCTGATGACGCCTTACTTTCACTTACAGCTCGGTTGTTTGTTTGCAAGGTGTAGGCGCCTTGATGTTGTATGTTTGAATATAGACGTAGCTATTTTTAGTAGTTAGGTCCACTTCCCCTCCCCTCCTCTTTTTCTTCTTTCTTCCTATATAGGTTTTCTTTTTTCTTCTTCGTGGTTGTGTGGCAGTTAAGCATCAGTGTGAACCACTGATGTATTGCTGTCTATGATGATGTATCCATATTCCATAACACTGTCAAACTATGTGAATACAGCTAACCAGAGCCCTACCAGTCTCCTCGACTAAGAAAAAACAACCTACGTCTATCGCATCTCATTGTTTATTCAGATATTCGTGTAGCTGTAGTATGGGCTACATAGAGAAAACAAACCGATAGCTAGCCTGTCGTATCAAAGAGCGTGTTCCCAAGTGGCTGGAAACACTAGAAATGCCAGGCGCGTGCATCTGGGCCGACGGACAGCACCCAGCATCGTTAATAGCAAAACACTTGACCCAAACAGGACAAAGAGTCAAGGTTTGTGACGCATTCTCTGTGATTTTTCGAAGCCACTGGAAACGCATCCTCCAGTTTGCTGAGGTTTGATATCAGACGTCAAAATCCCTCTTGTGTTCAAGAACAATTTGTGTTGAAGTTGCGGTTGCCTTGATAGTCATCATCCACAAATTCCTAGTTTTCATCTTTTTGTGTCTGTCTAATTTCTTAAGCCATGACTTCCACTCCTACAGGAACCTTATCTTAATGTTTAAAATTAGTTACATATCCATGTGTGATCAGAATGTACGAAATGATACCAGGAAGAACACATGACTTGCGTCTTCTCATTGGCTAATTCAAGCTCATTGAAGGAACGGATAGCGTTATACCATTGAAAGGACAAAGCATACGCACTTAGGGCAGTCTAGAAATTCCACGTCCATAGCGGTCAGACAGACGATCTTAGACGGGCTCGGATAAATC